>BOPP01000154.1:2651010-2678179 GCA_017312745.1 Gryllus bimaculatus
TGGAGCAGTCTTCTGTACATTGGAACCTTCGTGAATTCTACTAAGCAATGTGTGGCGCAGAGTTGGTACCTCATGACCGACATGCAGCTCCATTGGTTGTCCCCGATATTTATTATAGCTCTCGCCAAAAGGCCCAAGATCGGGTTGATTCTGGTGGCTGTTAGCTGTGGGCTGGGTAACGTCGGGAATTTCGTGTTTTCGTACGTAGCGGATCTCGGGGTGAACACAATGGGAGCCACGGATCAGAAGCAGCGCGATTTTTTCAACGTATATTTTTACAGTCCGTTTTTCACACGTTATGTTCCGTATCTGGAAGGTCTCGCTTTGGGGTTTGTATTGCGAAGCCAGCAACGTCGAGGTGACAAACCTCATAAGTTGGGGTTGGTTGCTGGATGTGTGGCGTGGTTGTCGGTGGCCGCTCTTTTGTTGGTACCGCTGGGAGGAGGATACGATTTCGTGCAGAGACCACCGCCTTCTAAGCTCCCCACCGCCTTCTACAATGCTCTCCATAAGCCGGCCTGGAGCCTGGGAGTGGCCTGTGTAGTTTGGCTGTGCGCTACCGAAAATGGCGGTCCTGTCAACACTTTGCTGTCGTGGTGGGGCTTTCAGTTGTTGAGCAGATTCTCCTACAGTATATACATGAGCTTACAAATGAGCTTACAAATCACATGAGCTTACAAATCATTCAACATAGTAACGTCAAAGCAGCCAGTTATTTTAGCGACAGAATCATTCTGTCAGGTCTGGCTAGTGACATTTTGATGACACTGGTGTTTGGAGGAATATTGAGCGTAACTTGCGAGTCACCGTTTATAGTAATCGAAAAGGAGTTGCTAGGCGGGCACGCAAAACAGGATGAGAACAAAAGGTCTGGTCCAAGAGCGCCCGTCAATACACCGTCTCTACCAGTGAAAAGCGGTGAACGCAAATCTTCTAAAAGAGACGACTGACAATAGTCTGCGACAATAGACAACTGACAAAAAGTTATGTAATGTTTAGCGTATCGGTCAGTTCTACCCAAGTTATCGGGTTAAAACTCGTTCCAGGCAGTGAATTGTGAAGGGTGTAAATATAATTTGTATACTTTCCTTCGTAAAGGAAATAAAGCTGACTATCCCATGTACAAGATTTACTGCATGTAAGAGATCAAGACTAAGATGTCTCTGAGCTAAATTATAGTCACCTATTTCCTCACCTGAGTGATACCTTCTTTCTTTGCTAGAAATGAAGTTTGCCTAGTTAGGTGGGGAATTGGTCTAAAGCCTTGAGTAAAATAAGGCTTCATTGAATTGAATTGTATTGTATTTAATGTTATCTGTCTCTAACAAATCTTGATGTAGATGATTTCAACGCATTGCATCTAATAGGGGAACCTGTGCGATTATTTGTAGATAATGGGTTCTTATTATTTTGAATTCCAGGTCATACAATTTACATTGTTCAAAACTATGATTAAATAACAGAATCATGTCTAGTACCCCGCAACATAAATAAACTAATGAAACTGAATATTATGAACAGAAACCCGTAAATACAATAGACCCAAAAACCAGTAAATACAATATTGTAATTCCGTACGTAATTCCATTTTTACCTTTCCGCAGAACTTTAATGATTTCCTTCCAATCCACATTACTTTCCGTATATGCTCATTGTGAATGCAAACATGAAAAGATTCTATAAACAACTTTCGTTGTTTGGTAAATTCAAGCATTTCGCTAATTACCTCATTATGTGATAGCATTGCTTATTTACATGCCGATCGTGACAGAAAAAAATAGTAAAGCACCCAATGAAAGAAATATCAATCTTTAAATCAGTGAATTATCACGTGATAATATGATATTCATCAAAAGGTATTAAGAATGAAGTTTATCTCTTATGACTCTTCTATAGATCTTATTTATTAATCGTGACTCTTTTGTGATAGGTACGGATATTTTGTATAAAATTATAAATAAAACTATATATTTAATATTGTGTACCATATACATGAAAGCTAATTATTCACTCAAAAATAAACAAAATAAACAAATTACCAACTGCTGTATTTTCAACAAGAACAAAAAAGCACAAAATGAGAAATTATCCCTTATTATTAATCATAATAACGAATATGTAAATGTATGGGGGAACGAAGGAATAATGAAAGAAAATATAAATTAAGATAAATTGTCTCATAAATACTGAAATAAATCGTTTTTAAATGTCTTTTGAAAAGAATATTACAAAACAAGTTAAAGAAAGCACATTACCACCACATTACAACATCATAAAGTAAACAAGGTTTGAACTGAAACTATAAACTATTTAATGGGAAAGATCAGAAGTTGCTGCTGGTTTTCTTACGTGTCTGACATGCTTAAGCTTCGCTTTTCATTGGTCTATGATTCCGAAAAAGTGGATTTTTTTAAAACATCTGTTTGTATTTGTCTGTCTGACCGTCTGTAAGGGGACAACACTGAAGCTCAACATTTCAGATTATTTCCTCGAAAATTGATTTTCTCAACTTTTTCTGCCGCTACTAAAGGTCTTGCGGTCCTAGCCGAAGGTTCTGAGGTCCTGTGAAACATCTTTTAATCTACGAGTTAATAAATCATCATTATGCAGGTGTAGCGTTATAATATCCAACGTGTTAAAGATAAAACTCTTATGATTCACAACAGTATCTCCCAAACATCAAAGCAGAATCTGACACAAGAAGCAATGTATATTTATATTTTTCAGCGATATCCTTATCAACATACCAGCTGAGTCGATCGATATAATCGCTAAATAGAAAATTTGACAAGGTGAATGTAAATGACAACAGAATGAATCACATACATAACAATATCTAATACTCATAGGCAAGAGCAGCCTAAAACATGAGGGGCGGAAAGCAACCGTGGACACCCTTTTCCATTCAATGCTTATTACATAGGAAAATTTTACTTGTAAATAAAAAATCCTACAAGGAGAATTAAAATATAGCTTTCGTGATAAAATAAATAAATAAATATAATTCATTTTAAGTTAATTTCCTATATTGTCTTCAGTAAATTTACATTTAGGACGATGGTCCAAGATTTATTAAAGACACTTATTTTTCTTTATAGATTTATAAACATAAATCTATCTCAGACATTTCGAAACTTTATTTATTCTCAACAGTTAGACTGATCAGTTAATAGGAAACAGTGGAAAATCGTAATAAATATAACAGAACGGTGTGCTCCTACATGGGGACTGTATAAATAATGTTCTAGAGTAATTTTTACTCTATACTTTTTTATTTTGCTGCCATTTACAATTCGTAGAAGCAATAAAGAAAAATAGTACATGATGAACTGTATTGAGCTCCGTTTTTCCATATAAATTAATTTCAATAATTTGTACAGATAACTGAACACATGTTTTTCAAGGTTCAAGTACATTCAAAACATAAAATGAATAATATTTAACCTATTACTTTGGTCCATTACTAAAGGGCCACGTAAAAGAAGATAATTAATTTTCTGAAATTTTTAAATACCATTTTCTCAAAAATAGTTGCAAAATTTTTCATTAAACTTTTCGAACGGATAGTAATAATTGCACTGTTTAAAATGAAATAATAATATAGATGTTGTGGTGCGTTATCGTTGGCATTTTTCATGAAATAATAATCATTTTGATGTATTCTTTTCCAAAATTACACAAATGTATTTTATCTAAATATGTGTTATGCTTTTGATATGCACATTTCCAGCGATTTGTATTAATTATTTCATTTGCAAATGATGCAAGTGATACAAATTACTTCCAATAAAGTTTTTCGAAAACTCCAAAGATTTCTGTGAAAAAGAGCTTTAAATTTCGCATTTAAAGAAACACATAAATGCCATTTTTTGAGTAGCTCAAACTTTTTCACCGTACATTTTCATATAAGACGAGGTTTTGCTATTCTGCAGTATTTTTGAAGTTATATTTTGGTTCTCCTATTAGAAAACCGAAAAACTGAGAAATGAAAATGAAAAAAACATTACTTAGGCGACGATGAAACTGCAACTGGCAAAAGGATGGAATAAGACCAAATAGCTAGCAAATACGACAGAAATTAGAGAAGTAACTAATACGAGAAACTCAATGCAATTCTGAAGCACCACCAGTTTAGATTACGTAAATCGAAATAACTTGCGTTAAACATTCTCTGTTAATGGCCCTATTTAGCTTCAGTTCTCAAAGTATTTTGCCCTAAACATACCTCTCACAGAATATTAGTTTTCTTTCTTTCGCCAGCTACCATTTTAAAACAATATGAAACAATTGAAAATATGAAGAAGGTTCATCAAAATACGAGTAAAGTATAGGTTGCATGGATTATCAACATTACTGCTAATCTTTCTTATTGTGATCAGAGATAAATAGGGCAAATTAACTTTGCTTCACGTATGACAGCAATGGTGCGCATTTGGTGAATGATATTTAAATGTTTTTAACAGAATTCTTGCTCAAATCGAGAAATTCAAAGTGATATTACACATCTTTTTTTACACGAGTTCACTCAGAATTACCTATCTTTAAGACCATCTGATAGTCAGTGAGTCAGTACTAAACGTTCGTTTTACTTCCATCAATTAATATGAAACAGATACTGACTCACTAAAGCGAACAATCAACGATGATCAGGCGAGGTATACATTAACTACATTCTTAATTGAAGGTCGACAAACATGGCACGTTAACGGTAAATTATTTTTGATGATAAGAACCACTTGAAGCATTTTATTTTATTTTTCACCAATTTCGTTGTAACATGGGCGCATGGAATACTGTTGCCCATCCAAGTGATACCACGGCAAACATGTTAGAACTTCTGGAAGCCCAGAAGTTTCAGAGCGGGAAACTAAGATTGACGCCCATTTACTCAAAATTTTCTCATATTTTCGAAAGTATTTGTAGTTGTAGGAAGACGCCGCAAAGTTTGATTTTTTCCAATATTCGAAAAATCAGGGTTTTTAACCAACATGAGACTGCGCGATTCTTTTCTGTCAGCCTATCCAACAACAAAATTTAATCAAAATCGATAGCGCCTTTTTTTTGGAAATTTTGAAAATATCCCCAGGGTGTTTATATGAAGTACCCTCCAAAATTTAAAAAAAAACATCAGTTTCAAATTCAAGAGACCGCAACATCAGACAAATCGATAGGGGAATATCAATTTTGGAGAACATCAGCTGAACTCTTTAGCCACTAGGGTTTTGCCGTCAATCGATTTTTCGGTATCAAGGACTCATAAAACATGGATTCTGGCAATACGACGCAAGATTAGATAATGTTTCTTAATTTAGCAACTCTATTTATCCACTTTTCGGTTACCAGGGTTCTGTAATGAGAGTTTTTCTGCCGAAAATTCGTCGTTACATAATTTTCTCTCAACCGCAGAAGCAAAAAAGTAGAATGCACGAACATTATGTCTACGATAAATGTTGTTCTCAATTCTTTGAGTCGTTAAAGGAAGCTCTGGATTCACTGAAGGGAAGCGACTCACATCGGATATGAGAAAAATATTTGAAATGCCTATTAGATTCGTAGAATGATATAGAAAATAGCATTGACTTGAAGTTAATTGTTCCTCTTAGTTTTAACGTTCGGAAAGTTTGTTCAAATATTACTGTGTATTTGAATGGTATAATTAATGAAAATAGTCAATGTGCGTGACGTAAAAAAGTTAAAAATTGACATTAATTAGTTTCGAAAACTGTGCGTCCTTTGTAGCAATTAGAATGCTATCGATTTATTGCAAACCGTGCACGCCAACTAAAAAAAGTTATTCCAGTAGTAAATGTAGATTCAGACATCAACCTTGGAAAATTTAATTGTGCAGCTCGGGTAGAATATGCATCGAATTTATTAGTACGTGATGGAACAGTTCTGAATCTGCAACTGGTCTTCACTGTATTAAAAGTTCACCTATTATGTATAGTGCACTTTTCTTTATCATCTGCTTCTAACTTGCTGGTTTTTGTCAATTCCGGACCCATGGATTTCACCGAGAACTACTGAGTACTGACAACATTATGACCCTGCAATGTATTACAATAACATTAAAAATCTAATTTTTTTTAATGTGTTGCTTTAACTAGGAAGTGCGAAATCTGACGACAATTTCTTTTATGTAAGAGCAGCTGATAAATGCTGATGGATGAAATGTAGTTAAAGTTGAACTAATTAAGTGACATTTTGAACTTTTTTAAAATCATGTTCAAGAGATCAAAGAATGTTCCAAATGAGCAGAACGAGTAAATAGTTAGAAACTAACGACCATTGAACTTAAGTTTGTTCACACAGAAGAATCCAAATTGAATTTGCGAAGACAAGGTCTTACTTCGAAAACACCGATTGCACAATAAGATACATCGCTTACTGTCGCTCAGACATTCGTTAGAAATTTGTTCTATTAGTTTGTGTGAATGGTTCGGTGAGGGGATTATAAATTAATACTGTAAACTCCTAACATATGTTAAATCATTTACTGAATGAAGAGTGTGCTACTAAAGATGTAAATATAAGTAAACATATGTACATTTACATATGTAGATATGAAAATTCATTACAAATTGTATTGTGACAATTTCAGCCTGTAAGGCAATTAGGTATAGAATGGCTCAAATATTGAAAATATTGAATATATTGAAAACATGACAGTAGAGAATTAATGACTAGTCTAAAAGCATCACTCTTGACCAAAAACATTATCTAATTTACTGAATTTCACATATTGACCAAAGTCCATTGCGTTGTTCTTTACTGGTATGTGCACGATATATGTTGTTAATTTGCCCATTCAACTTTACTAACCTAATTAAACCTTTTGTGGTAAATAATTTTGAAAAAAAAAAAGATAGGTTTTGGCTTTTATAAAAATGTTGGCGCATACAAAGTATTCATGTATTTTCGCCACTGTAATTATTTCACGTTGTTTTTCGTATAATGCATTGCTCGTGTCTCCGATTATTTTTGATGAACAGATTGGAAAAAGTGAAGATGTTGTTCAAGCAGAAAAAGAAATAGTCAAATTTGGAATGTTAATGTCCCTGGTAGACTGTTTTACTTGGGAACGCTTCGGTGTCGACCCTGAGATCATGTTTACAATCGCTTCCCACACTAATAATCTGGCGGGCTGCGTGTACACAACCGGTAATGGTTTCGTACCAAATTATTCTTTTATAATTGATGATATTCAAAGTGGGAAATATGACATAAGTGGAGTATCAGTTATAAACAGACAGGGGCTTGTTAACGATGTCGATTATTTGTATCCACATTCGCAAAGGGATGTCTGCTTGTTAGTCCAGAAGCAACCCATTCATAAGGTCACTACGCTACCTTCTGTAAAACCTACTTTGTGTGTTGTGGCTATCGCTAGTCTCACCGCCATGAGTATCATTTTTCACTGGGTCTACAATTGCAAATGGCAACAAATGGCGTTTGAAGTGATCAGCACTTTTATAACGGGCTCTTTTGATTCGGATGGTAGACGTTTTTTGGTGTTTGTGAGCTTCTTCAACTTTATGGTGATGAGTGTTATTGCGGGATTCTTTCTCGGAGATCTTGTGAAATTAGCAGACAATGAAGATCTGAAAACAATACAGGAAGTTCTTGACAAGTTTGACGTTGTCTATTCGTCACCCTATATTTTAAGCGAAATAGAGAAAATTGACGTGTCTGATGACCCGGTCCTCGCTTCCCTTCAAAGGGTCATTCAAGTAGTACCACCAGGTCGCGAAATGGAAATGGGGATATCAAAATTTGAAAGTGGTGGTTTGGCCATTCTCGAAAACTACCAGATTTTAGAAATGATTCAGCATTACTATGTTTTTGCTCCAGACGGCTACCCGTTGATGCAGAATGTGGAACAATGCGTTATTTCTCCGTCATACCTTGCGTATGCCGTGCGAAAAGACTGGGCATTACGAGAATATTTCAGTTCGCTCGTTCAAAAATTCGTCGAAAGCGGCATAAGTAGTTCCCTGAAAAGAAAACAAATTTATGAAGCGAAGGATGTTTTTGGTTTAGTACTTCTGCACAACGAAGATGTTCATCAAGAGTATAGACGAATGACAATCGTGCAAGTGCAGATTGTGTTTTTTTCTTGGATAGGTGGCATGGCGAGTGCTTTTATTGTATTTCTACTAGAACTGCTGGTAAGGCGTCGGTATTGTATACCGTAAACCGGGGTCACTTTGCGCCTTTTAGAAAACTATTACATTAAACTATGTTGTGTTGTCTGTACTAGAGAAGATGGAGGTAATGCACCTGATACGTCGTGCTTTCTATCACACCATTTAAGAACTGGATTCTCATTACTGTGTCCACTCATTTTTAGTTCTTTTTAGCTTCAGTTAACGTTGCGCTATTGTACATCGGAAATATGTGTTGCAACTCAGAGTACAGTAACTTTATATAGAATAAAGTAAGTGCAGCATGTAATAGAGGAGAGAGAATTGTCAGCATGTAACGTTAAGGAAAATAAAGTCTGTGCAACAATTTTCAGCATTATTCATAAATCTAGTGCTATAGTGTGTACTCTCTGATTTATTAGGTTTTCACTTTCTCGCTACGGAGTAGAGAGAAAGTCGTGTAATGCTGCGTGAAAAAAGGCGAAAACTCTTATTACAGGGTACTAGAAACAAAAAATAGGATAAATCAAGTTGCTAAATTTATAGAAAAATATCCTCTAACACGTGAGGTGGCCAAAATCAATGTAGTGTGAGACCTTGATACCGAAAAATCGAAAGACAGAAAACCTACGTCGGTCCGTCCGTCAGTGCGTCCGTCAGTGCGTCCGTCAGTGCGTCCCTCTGTGCGTCCGTCAGTGCGTCCGTCAGTGCGTCCGTCAGTGCGTCCGTCAGTGCGTCCCTCTGTGCGTCCGTCAGTGCGTCCCTCTGTGCGTCCCTCTGCGCGTCCCTCTGCGCGTCCCTCTGTGCGTCCCTCTGTGCGTCCCTCTGTGCGTCCCTCTGTGCGTCCCTCTGTGCGTCCCTCTGTCTGCCTGTTTGTGCGTCCGTATGTCTGCCTGTTTGTGCGTCCGTATGTCTGCCTGTTTGTGCGTCCGTCTGCCTGTGTGTGCGTCCGTCTGTCTGCCTGTGTGTGCGTCCGTCTGTCTGCCTGTGTGTGCGTCCGTCTGTCTGCCTGTGCGTCCGTCTGTCTCCGCAGGCACATCGTACTTCATTTCAGTACGCTGTGACGCGTGTTTTAAACTTTGCTCTTTGTCAAACTGCCCTTGAGAAGCAATGTGTGGGGAAGTTTCACCCCCATTTGCTTGCGTAATTTGAAAATTTGAAGGCAACTTGAATTTGAAGGATCTTTTCAGGTGATCAGGCCGCACTGTGAAAGGATGCAACTGCAGGATGGGGACGAATGACCTACACATGAACAAACACAGGTTATATAACAGAGCCTGGCAATGTCTTCAGGCAATATTTTAAAAAATGGACTCTTGCTAAAATATTTTGTGTTCAACCAACAATTTTCATCCGATCATTATTTATAATAAAGTTTAAATGGTAAACTAATTTTCTGTAAGCGTAGTCTTAAGATTTTCTTCTGTGTTAGATTTTAACTACAATAAGTTTTGTTTTGGGAGAAACTGAGCTCTGGTAGAAACTCCCTTCCGGCAATGCTTGTCTATTTTGAGTCATTAAACTTTAAATTTTACCTCATTCAATAACGTTTTTCATTCTTAAACAACGTCCATCCATCTCGCTCAATTGCAGGAGACCCGCGGCCATCTGAGCCAGCCGGCAAGTAACGTAAAACGTCCGAAGGTCAAACACATGAAACCAAATTTGTTAATTCTCACCACTCGTCAGGGGGTAGACATGTCCTGCTTTCACGTGATCTTTCTTTTCGAAATCAGTTTGCGATTGTTTCGGTTTTCACAATTGACCACAGTTTTTGCAGGATTACAATAGCGTCAAGTAAATTAGTTACCTAGTTACATGTTTCAAAACTTTTCAAAACTCTTCGGAAAAACGTTTTTCTGAAGAAATGCTTCAGATTTTAAATGACACCATGATCTGCATAGGCTGCAGTTTTCACCTCATATTTGTACTGAAATAACACTCCTTAGCTGGAATTCTCAAAGAATTTTTTTGCTCTACAGGTTTCTCACACTGAATATCAGTGTTTTCTTGTACCAGCTGCAACCAGCAGCTGCAACTACAAAACAAAGTAACTTCTGAAAATGTGAAGAAAATATATAACAATCCGAATGGATTTTAGGACTCAGAGATGATCAACATCAGTGTTATTCATTCCCGTTGGGATTTAAGATAAATAAGCGAATCTTACGCTACTTAACTGAAGGTAGAAAGTCTGCAACAGCATTTGGATAATATTGTAGCGTCGTGCCACGTTCAAAACAGACAACAAAACAGGCGTGGAAAGGGGCGATCATCGCCGGATGTTAAACAAAGAGCGGAGTGATGACGCACTGGAACTTTCCATGGACGTAGCGGGCCCAGAGCATTAGGGAGGAGGCAATGGGGGCGGCGGGTAGAGCCAAATGCCTATATAAAATCCAGGAGAACAATGCCCTAGTCTGCTTGTTCTAGCGGCGTTGCTCGACAGCGTGAAAGCGTTAACCGTGTTGTGCGTGTAGGTGGCACTAGGGCGAGAGGCGGCAAGATTCAGTGTCGTTTCACGGCCTTCATACAGGGAACATCGCGTAGTATGTTGAGGTGTGGTAGCCGTTCTTAAATTATCTCTCCTTGTAGTGGGTCTTCTTATCTTTGTATTTAGTTTATGTGAGCAGGGTAGTTGTTAAGATTAAGTCTAGCGGTCTAGATTGTTAATAAATCTACGTTTACAAACCTCTCTTGTTTTGTGTTCGATTTACACCCGTATGGCGACCACAAATATTTTAATAATTTTAACAGAATTCCGAGCCTCAGAGCGAGCAACCAAGGCGAGGCTGAAAAAAAATGTACAACGACTTTCCTCAAAATGACTCATTTAATAAGACCATCTGAATGCAGTGTGATTCAAAGTCAGTGAGCTCAGTAATACGCGATAGTTTCACTTCCGTTATATTAATATGAAGCAGTTAATGACTCACTAAAACAAATAATCAACGATGATAAGGGAGAATTCCTATTCACTGGATTTCTTAACTGAAGGGCGACAAACATGCCACATTAACGGGAAATACCTTCTTGCATGATAAGACCACTTTGAAGAATCTAATTAGTATTCTCCACCTATCTCGAATTATAACATGGACACAACCGAATACTGTAGCCCATTCACGCGGAATCGACACCACGCCAAACATGTTAGCTACCTCTACTGGTTTTGTTACTGACAGCAGTCGTTAGTGGTAGCGGATCGATCCTGACAGTGCTTCAGCTCTTCGACATGGTTCGCCAACTCCACAGCTCACCACGCGTTTATGGATCTGTGGACCAGCGGTAGATCATCCACTGGTGCCGCAGTGCGAGCTGTACAAACGTCAGACTGCGTCACGAATTTCGGCTCGGTGTCAAAGATGACCTTACTTTTATGCTGAACTCCGGGAGTCTCGAGACAGAAACTATGCTGGATTCGTCTGTGAGGTTCCGGAAGGCATCCTCTCGGCTTGTGGGACGCATTTCGGCAACTGGCCCGAGTGCGTCAATGTTCAGAGATGTTCGCTCTCTGCAAGGAATGTTCACGGGAAGATGTGCCATGGTTGAAGGTTTATCCGAAGTCAGCCGTGTTTCCGCGAGGGAGACATATCTTCGAGGAGGTGATGCTTCCATGGTAAGTGACTAAGCTTAGCCGGAGTGGAGCAAATTTCAAATTGCAAATTGCAAGGGCCCGGAAGACCCTATATCTACAATGTTGAATGCAAGGAACATTATTTTACAAACTATATACACTAGATAATTGATTTTACTGTAGTTTCTTGGTTGATTTATAAATGTGCTTTCATAGGGTTTTAAACATTTATTTTTTGTTGAATATATGAATTTTTGAACGTGTAAATATTCACACTCATTTTTTATTATCTGTAAATAATTTGTTTAAATAATATAAAAAATCGTAGTTTGACTTTGTGAAGAAAGTCTCAGTTAAAAGTCTCGCTTTAGCTAAAACGCTTATTGGTATTGTCGGGAGTTTTTTTGGATTTACAATGAAATAATGATGGGTTGTCATTGCCAACAATATTAGTTATATAATAGCAGCTTCATTGGCTTAGCCATCATTCATCACGATACGCTAGTCGTCTTTGTAGCTTCCATACAACAGAAAAACTGATGATGGCTAAGCCATCGATAGCTGCTATTAAAAAATTAATATTGTTGGCAATGACGACTCATAATTATTTTAAACAGCTCAGAAAATAATATTCTTTTATATACAATAAAACAAACTTGTGGAATCAGGCTCGATGTTTGCGATGAATTTTGTAACTCTTGAGTCCAAGTGATGAATTTTTAGAACACTCGACTTTTTACTTCTCGCACTTACAATACTTTAATTCTTCTGCGTTAGTAATGTTTGCGCCGGAAAACAGGCGAATTTTCGACACAAAAACTCTTATTCTCGTCTAATGTAGTACTTTTCACAAATGTCAGTTGTTTCTTCGCACTCTCCTAGTTTTTCTCTCACAGTTTTTCTTACTTCTATCATTGGTAAGTAAACAAAGTTGGAACAATTCACATTTCAAACGATGCACAGCAAAAGTCAACGCGCATATTATTATTAAATTAAACAAATGCTTATAAAAAGCACGTACAGATAAAATTAATACATCATTGAAAAGGGAAGAATATTGAGTTTAAGAATTCACCAAAAATTTTAAAAACGTATGTATTTATTTTAATGTTTCGCCTTGCGTTCTCTTAACGTGAAGTCACCGAGGTTAAGCTAATTTCGCGGGGTTCCCATGGGTGACAGTGCTTCTGTGAACCCTGGGGTCTAGCGCGTCGAGCTTCTGCCCGTAGGGATAAAAAGCAATGACTGAAAGAAACATTTTCCTGGCTGTTCGCTGTGTCTTCCTCATTCTTTTGCGGTGTCGCGTTCTTAGGCTTGTGCCATGCTTCCACCTTTATTAAATCCAGTTCTCAGTGGTGTGGTACAATGATCTTTTCGGAGAGTACACTGCGACGTCCTTAGTTGTTGACGGTGTCGCTATTCTTGAGCTTCTGCATGCCTTCCACCTTTATAAATCCAGTTTCGTTCAGTGGTGTGGTATAATGCGTCTTTTCGGGAGAGTATTGCTGTGTCGTCCGTAGTTGTGACGGTGTCGCTATTCTTGAGGCTTTCTGCATGCCTTCCACCTTTATTAAATCCAGTCATCAGTGGTGTGGTATAATGATCTTTCGTGAGAGTACACTGCGACGTCCTTAGTTGTGGACGGTGTCGCTATTCTTGAGCTTCCTGCATGCCTTCTACCTTATTTAATCCACTTTCATCCGTGGTGTGGTATAATAATATTTTCTGAGAGTAGTGCTGTTGTCGTCCTTAGTTGCTGACGGTGTCGCTATTCTTGAGCTTCTGCATTGCCTTCCACCTTTATTGAAATCCAGTTCATCAGTGGTGTGGTATAATGACTTTTCGGGAGTACACTGCGAACGTCCTTAGTTTTGACGGTGTCGCTATTCTGGAGCTTCTGCATGCTTTCACCTTTATAAATCCAGTTCGTCAGTGGTGTGGTATAATGATCTTTTCGGAGAGGACACTGCCGACGTCCTCAGCTGTTGGCGGTGTTGCTTCAGCTTCTGCATGTTTTCCAACTTTATGTTAACGTGGTCGGTATTAATGATATTTTCCAACTTCATCTGGGGTGTGGTATAACGAACATTTCTGAAGATCGCTGTGTCGCCATCACTGTCGACGTGTCACTGTATTGCACGCATTCCACTATATTTGATCCAGTTCTTCATCTGAGGTGTGGTCATAATGATATTTTCAAAGTTACACTATTTTGGTCTCAGCTGTCGGTGTGTCGCGCTGCATTGCATGTCTTCCACCTTTATCAGATCCACTTGTTGATCTTCTGAATGATCTTTACTGAGAGTACGTGGTGTCGTCCTCAGCTGTCGGCGGTGTCGCTGTCGCTGGATCCTGCGTGCCGTCACGTGCACGGCGCAGGACGTGACGGAGCTGTGGACCGAGCAGGCTGTCCGTCTGCCGGCGGTGGACGGGGTGCAGCTGGCGGCGACGGCCGACGACTCGAGCTGCACGACCGCGCGACCGCCCCGCGCTTGGACGCCGCGACTGGGTGGCCGTAGGGCTGCTGCGGCGCTGGGCGCGGTGGTGGGCCGCCAGCACCGCCTACGACCTGCTGGCAGCGAGGGACGCGCGGCGGCCGCTGCTGGCGGCCTTCTCCGTCGTCTCCAACGGACGCAAGCTGCTCGCCATGCCCACCGGCAAAGGTATCCCTATTTACTCACGCACTCGGTCACTCACTCGTCACTTAGTCACTCACTTTGTCACTCAGTCACTCCATTTTGTCACTCAGTCACTCACTTTTGTCACTCAGTCACTCACTTTTCACTCAGTCACTCCACTTTGTCATCAGTCACACTTTGTCACTCATTCACGTCACTTTGTCACGTCCAGTCACTCACTTTGTCACTCAGTCACTCACTTTGCACTCAGTCACTCACTTTGTCACTCAGTCACTCCAACTTGTCACTCAGTCACTCACTTGTTCACTCAGTCACTCACTTTGTCACTCAGTCACTCACTTTGGTCACTCAGTCACTCACTTTGTCACTCAGTCACTCACTTTGTCACTCACGTCACTCACTTTGTCACTCAGTCACTCACTCGGTCACTCACTCTTTTCACTCACTCGATCACTCACTCGGTCACTCACTCGGTCACTCACGGTCACTCACTCGGTCCTCACTCGGTCCTCACTCGGTCACTCGGTCATCACTCGGTCATCACTCGGTCATCACTTCGCGTCCATCCACCTCGGCATCACTTCGGCTTCATCACTCGGTCCATCACTCGGTCATCACTCGGTCATCACTCGGTCATCACTCGGTCATCACTCGGTCAATCACTCGGTTCATCACTCGGTCACGCACTCGGTCATCACTCGGTCATCACTCGGGTCACTCACTCGGTCACTCACTCTGGTCACGCACTCCGGTTCACGCACTCACGCACTGCACTCACGCATTCACTCACGCATTCCACTCACGCATTTCACTCACGCATTCACTCACGCACTCACTCACGCATTCACCACTCATTCACTTCATCTCATCATCGCAGCAGCAGACGGCGGTTTCTCCGTCGTCTCTGACACTAAGCTACTCGCCATGCCCGCAGGGAAAGGTACCATTATTAGTGTTTATTCCATGCAAAGGCAACTGACAGTCTGTCGACACTAATTTGTTTGTTCAATTACCCTTTCATAGTCCCTCTGGGCTATACATTTATAATTTTAATATTCTCATTCATTCATTTCCTTCCTCAATTATTTAGGCTCCCTCATTAGCTGATTGCTCATTTCATTTATTAATATTGAACATCATTCATTCATTTCGATATTTCGTTATGAGTATCGTATTTTAATTTCGTTCATTTGATTATTCAATTATTCACGTATTCTTTTTTTGACACATTCGCGTTATTCGCTGCATTTTCATTGTGAAATTCTCTCAATCATTTCTGATTTATTCATCCACTCGTAACACGTTTTATCAACTATTATTGTATTGGCTTATTCGCTTGTTAAATAGACTCCATTTTCTCTTGGGCTTGTTCACACATTTTCTTACCATTTTCTTAAAGTTCAATTACTCTTTTTGTATTTATTTATTGGTTTCTGGCTTATTCTATTATTAACTTGTCATTTTATTTATTAATTCTATTATTCCGTTTAATGCACTGTGTTACTCGCTTTTTGACTTTTGTATTCTTCAGTCACCAACAGCCGACAAAGTGTAGGTCTTTAAGTACTTCACTCCCTACACGCGAAAAGATTTCTTAAAACCGTTCGTTCTCTTGCACAGGTGATCAGACGCTGTCGTGTCTGCACGGCATGGCGATTCCTGAGGCATGTTCTGGGTGGTGATCGGTCATCGCACATGACCGACGCCAAACACAAGGGATGATGAACCTCATGCGCCGCCATCCATCGTGACTGACTGGTTCGAGGTCCCCGCTCACCAACGCCACCCTTCTCCGTGGACACGTTCTGTCGTTTTGAGCGGCCTCCTCGTGGGATACCTCTTCGTTCAAGCGCCGCCGCACAAACAGCGATCAAATCCGCTCTACTACATCCACCGGTACATTCGCCCTCACTCGGCATGGCCTGATGGTTGCTCTTCACGGCACCTTGATTGTACCGGGTCGGATGAGGGCCCGGTTTGGCAGTCCGACGATAGGTCGAACGGCGCGCATCTGTCGGGAGAACTGGTGGAGCAGTCTTCTGTACATTGGAACCTTCGTGAATTCTACTAGGCAATGCGTGGGGCAGAGTTGGTACCTGATGACCGACATGCAGCTCCATTGGTTGTCTCCGATTTTTATTATAGCTCTCGCCAGAAAGCCCAAGATCGGGATGATTCTGGTGGCAGTGTTTTGTGGGTTGGGTCTCATCGCGAATTTCGTGATATCGTATGCGGCGGATCTCGGAGGGAACTTAATGGCGCCCATGGATCAGAAAACAAGAGATTTTTACACTACATATTTTTATAATCCATTTTACACGCGATATGTACCGTATCTGGAAGGCCTTGCTTTGGGGTATGTCTTGGGGAGTCAACAACGTCGAGGAGAGAAACCACCGAAGTTGGGGTTGATTGCTAGTTGTGTTGCGTGGTTGTCGGTCGCCGCACTTTTGTTGGTGTCTTTGGGCTTGGGATACGAATTCATTCAGAGCCCACCGCCTTCTAAGCTCCCCACCGCCTTCTACAATTCTCTTAATAGAGCTACCTGGAGTCTGGGAGTGGCCGGTGTCGTATGGTTGTGCGCTACCGGAAACGGGAGACCTGTCAACACTTTGCTGTCGTGGTGGGGATTCCAGTTGTTGGGTAGATTCTCCTACAGCATATATCTCGTGCACATGTGCTTACAGGATATTCAGCGCAGCAACGTCAAAGCGCCCAGTTACTTTAACGACAGTATCATCTTGTCGGGACTGGCCGGAGATATTTTGCTGTCACTCGTTTTCGGAGGAATATTGAGCGTAACATGTGAGTCGCCGTTTATTGTTATCGAAAAGGAGTTGTTAAGTGGGCACGCGAAAAAGACCGACAACCAAAGGACAGGCACGTTAGCGCCTGTTAAATCACCATCATCCCCAGTAACAGGGGGAGAACAACGATCTTCGAAAAGAGACGACTGACAATAGTTTACCTGATTCTTAGATCTTGATCTGAGTTGATTGCAAAGTATTGCACCTGTTATTCCTGTTTTACACGGTCATTTTTTCATAATTTTTCTGTACAGAAAAAGGATAGAAAAGGACTTCGTTTTTACGCGTTAAGTTTCGGTGCAAAACTGGAATAAAGTCATTCCAACGTTTGACACGATCATTTCTGGCCTTTGTACGTAATCGTGATGATAATACTTCCTCCGGATGCCTCAAAAAGCGCTGAAGATCAAACATTTGAACATCGCATCTATGGTAACAAATTAAGTTAGGTTATATTTGGACTGAGCAGGGAACGCGATGATATTAGAGCACAGTACACGATATATTTATTTGTCACTATATACGCACATCAAATTACAATTTAACTCAGCAGAACGCTCTCGAAACTTCAAAATGAACAAATCGTACCACACGCATGACGCCGAAAAGTGACGCCAGGAGCGCGGTAGTCAAACTGGATTACATCTGTACTGAAAAATAAAGCACGCGTAATTTTTTCGTACAAATTACATCCAGTCTGGTCTGTCTCCTTTCTGTACCGGCGAAAAATGATGAAAAAATGATTGTGTAAAACAGCCTTTAGTCTTATCCACAAGACAATTTAAACGCAGTGAATTTCGTTGATATCTCGAATTCCAAGATTTACTCGAAGATATTCCATTTGTTCAAAACTAATTAACGGTTCAAAACCATTTTTAAAACCAATCAGCTTAAAGAAAGAAAATAGTTCTGAATATTTTGAACAGTAACTCTTGGAACTGGCACACTGTACTGTAATTCCCTTTTACACTTCCAGAAAAACTTCAAGTTTTGCCTCGCACCCTACATAACTTTTATGTGTCATCGTGGAAGCAAAAGTGTTGAATACTCTATGAAAATCTTTCGCAGTTTGATACATCCAAACATTTCTCTGTTTACCTTGAAATTCGACACATCGATGATTTCCAAAACTCCTGATTCCCTTTTGTATTTACTTTCAATAAACAAACATACGCCCACAATAAACGCCATAAATGTTTGAAGAAGTGTAGAAATGAGGGATTATTGTAGTAACGTGACTTTACACCTAGAACACCTAAAATATAGAGGTATGAAATATTCTGATTTTGACTAAAAAGAAAAATATCTAGTGCTTCCACTGATTGCCTGACTTTCAATCTTTAAAACAGAGACATATCATCTGATAATATATCATTGTTCACAAGATATTAAGAATAAAGTTTATCTCTGAAGACTCTTTTGAGGTTATCTCACAATATTAGACATCACGACGCTTTTGTGACGGCTACGAATGATTTTGTATAAAAATATTAATGAAACTGTGTATTTAACAATACAAATAGTGAATTATGTTCCTATTTATTATGTTCCTATTTCCTAGCGACGTTTGAAATGTGTGTTCTTTCCTTCTTAAATAACCTCAAAGAGTTGTCAAAATAAATAAGTTCCGAGTGTGACACTAAATGTGAATTAATTTGGCCGCCTATGTGTCAATACAGTCAGTTTTTTAACTGAAATTAATAAACTATGTAATGGGACAGATCTGAACTTGATGGTGGCTTCCTTACAAGACAGACATGCTGTGGTTGTGCTCCAATATGTAACTGCCTTTCATTAATTTTCTTCATTTATCAGGTAACTTTTGTTAGGGTTTTTCTTGTTAGAGATGTATTAAAAGAGATTTTGTAGTGTGCCAAGGAGTGAAAGAATATATACAAGTATACGTCCTCTGGTACTCAGAATTTTATACGATACAAAACATTGTATGTGTAATAAAGAAATGCCATGATAGCCTCTCTTCATTGAGGTTTAAATATTACAATTGCCTTACCTATTTATTTACGAATCTGTAGTTTGTGAAAACTGAATTATTCGCGGGTAGGAATGTATGTTAATGCAATACTAACATTTATACTTAAAATGCACGTCGACGCAATCATATTCATTGGGAGTCTATCAATGGTTAATCGCGCTTTCCAACTTCAATGGAAGGGTTAATCAAAAAACGATAGATAATTTGAACCATAAAAATTAATAATAGTAATAATAATAATAATAATAATAATAATAATAATAACAACAACAACAACAATTTATTACTACAAACGAGCATTCGCTGGGCTGCAGTTAATCAAAAAATAAGAACCAAAATAAAAATTAGAACAAGCAATGCATACAAATATTAAAAATATAAATGATAAAAGTACGAATAACAAAACAGAAATAAAATAAAAACCAAAATAAACAAGAATTAAAAATAGATAATCTATGTACTCTAGTCTTTACCTATCTCTTCATTTTACATTATCTACCATCAGTAAACAGTAATTTATTAATTAATAGTAAAGTATATTCATCGCACTTTGCTTGATCTTTTGGTTGGTCTTCACTACACATCACTGTACATCACTGTACATCACTGTACATCACTTTACATCACTGTACATCATTGTACATCATTGTGCATCGTTGTACATCACTATACATCGTTGTACATCACTGTACATCGTTGTACATCATTCTACATTACTGTACATCACTCTACATCACTGTACTATACACTTGCGCTCTTAATAACTCTCGAACGCATAACGCACGTGTTTCTGGGAAGGGTCGCTAGCATCTCTGCAGGGAAATTGTTCCAGATAAAAAAGGGTCCTATTCACAAAGTTGTATTTTCCTATATCAGCTTATCCTATATTTCAATGGACAAGTAACATATTTTTTGCTACTTTACTGTTTCCATACAGAGACTATACTGACCATAAAAAAGAAAAATAATAATTTTAACAATGATATTTACTTAATTATGATTAAGATATGCACTGTTTAGTTTTAAAAAGACTAAATGTTTCTGTAACAAATAGGCACTAAAGATTCTGGTTCAACAACTCGATTAGATTTTTCAACCAGTTTTCCTGATCTATTGAGCGAATGCTGAAATTGGCCCTTCTTTGCTTGTGGATTTAAATGTAGCCGTAAGCACACGTTTTGTCGAGCCCTCCTTTTGCTGGTATTGGTAGGAGTAGAGTTGAGAGTTACTACTTTGTTAACAATAAAATATAAAATAAAATAATATATGAAGTTCGTTAACGGACACAAAAAAGGTTTTTACAGCTCGAGAGCGAACATAACTAATTTATACCAAGCTTGTTTGTAACCAAGCTTGCTTTACTTGTACTTTTATTAACATTTGAAAATTAGGTATACTAAATGAGTAGGAAAGAGATTCTGGAGCTCAAGTAAACAAGTGCAGATTACACTTCTCTCACATACGTCGCGTTTAGTTTTTGTTAATCCTCTACAAAAATGAATCTAATCAAATTAAACTTCAGTACTCCTCAAAATAATTATTTTCTTCATAAAACAATTAGCATTTTAAGAAAAACCTATCACATATTTTCACGTGTATGTATATAATTCATAATTTTGCTGTTTCAGACCAGCATTTAAATATAATTATTCATTTGCTCTGAAATTTCGCTTCTCCATATAAATCTTATAGAACCACAACGATTGAAATCTATACATTTTTTTCTAAAATAAATAAAGAATCGTGAAATAATTCTTAAAATTGAGAAAAAAATGTGTTTTCTTCAAATTCTCTTAGAAGACAGAGACATCCCAAAAATCATAGTGTGTTTGTCATCAAAGATTAGCTAAGTTATTAATATTTTAATTCTGAGAGTTTTTATCGCATTCGGATTTACACACATCCGGTTTTAAGGCATCTGCATAGATGGTGTCTGGACACTTTGAAATGCAACAATATTGTAAATTGTCACTGAAAGTACATATTTGTACAAAGTTTACTCAGTCTGCATTGCAGGTAAAAATGGCACTTTTACATGGATCCTTTCTACATAAATACAGTTAATAATAATTTTGGGTACATAAATATAGTGGTGTAAGTGTTGAGATGTAGCGTGGGCAATATCTCCCCAAATCACAAATTTTTTATTGTCCGAAGTTACGTACGTTCTGAGAATTTCCTCAACCAGTCTAACTTTCAAAGACTTATTTAAACATTAAAAAAAATAATTTACAAGACAACTTGCGTAAAAAATCTTTACCAGAAGGACGTTTTGTCGTGATATCGTTGATTGCTATTAGCGCGCTCTCGTGGTCGTACCAGTGATTAAGATGACTCAGTCAACGATTTGAACCTAGAGTGCGCTAGGGAGTTGGATGTCTGAGTCAGACCGAGATTATAATGGAAGGGAAGGAAATTATTTCCAATACACCTTGCATTTACCGGGGCTCAGTAACATTATTTCAGTGACAGATACATGTATTAAAAATATCCATTATTATTATTATTTATTATTATTATTATTATTATTATTATTAATACTATTATTATTTCACAGATTCAGTGACTCATATGAAACCAAAAAGTAATGCTAAATATATTTTGTTTTATATTGTATTATATTTATTTTTATTATCACAGTAATTGATAAACATTTGTAAAACTTAATAAAGATATGAAGTAATTCACCATTCATTTCAACAATATTCAAATAAATCATTCGAAACATTCAGGGAATAAAATAGCCTACCGAGTCTTTGATAAGCATGCTCAGTAATGTATTCAATTCGCATTCAACGAGTTTACACACCATCAAAAAGTGGGTATTTTACGAGGTCAGATTCGGTCAATATTCAAATGTAATGTAAAATTAATTAGGTGATTTTATTTGAAATTCTCTGACGAGACTAAGCAATCACAAAAATTAGAATTGAATCTTATTCTGAAATACTGAAATTCAGGTATTTTGTTAACTTTCCTTCATAAAGACTTCCATTGTTTCAATACGGAATGATGAAATCGTTCAATCTTTCTTCTTGAAATACGGACATTACTACGTGGATCGACAATAGCCGAGACACACTGCTGTGAACACAAAATGTGCAACTACATTTAGTTCATGAACGGCAGGCTATAATCCGATTTCAATACAGCGGCTCTTCAAGTTCACAAGCTGGACAAAAAGACTGTCATCTAAAGGTGTCTTCGTCACGACTTAACGTTTTGGTTATTTAATATTCATTATTTAGTATTATATTGTTTAATCGGGAATGAAGTGATCCAAGGAACCGTTAAGGCGAGGTCCATAATAGAAACACTTCAAGAAAGGCGATTTCAGTGGTTTGGGCGTGTTATGAGAAGACCTCTAGAGTACGTGGCACACCGAGTGAAGTCGATAGAGTATGGGAAACGAGCACGGGGCTGCCCAAACAAGAAGTGGAAAGCGTGCGTTAGGGAATATACGTGTCAGAATGAAGTCACAGTGGATATGGGACAAAACAGAAACAGCTAGACAGTAGCGATCCGAAAAGCCGACCCCAGATAACTTGTATAAGGTGCAGAAGACGAAGAAGAAGAAGAAAAAGTAGAAGTAGAATAAGAATAAGAAGAAGAATTTAGTATTAAATTTTTGGCCTTTAAGCTCTCAACTGGATAACAATGTCCCCCTCTCCTTTCAGCTCGTGATCTTGAATTGCCAATGTGATTAAATCGGATTTTTGTTTATAGCGCGACGTTCCGCTAACGGAGTTGCCACCTTATACGCATGCCTGAGCATAACGCCTATCCAGTTTCTTGATATGATATCTACAGTCCCTGGCCATATTATTAGACACACCCAAAATTTTCAATAAAATTCACGTTTTTGTGACGAAAAATTATTATTTTTTATTTCTAACGAAATACATAAGTAATAATTGAATACTAACGATAGAAACAAGATATCATATGCAAAATTATGACTGTCACTTTAATATATAAACTAATTTTCGTAAAAAAACCTCCATGCACATGTATATCTTTAATGCTTTGCCAGGCCACCTTTGGCGGCTATTAGAGCTTTAATTCTTTTTGGTATGATATTAATGCAGGCCTGGACAGTTTCTTGCAACTCTGGATGATGGTACCAGACTTGAATTATTTTCAAGAAGGCGAATTTTTGTTGTTATTTCTTAACTTGCGATTTCCCTCTTTATGAGCTCCCAAACATTTTCTATTGGGTTCATATCTGGTGAATTTCCTGGACCATGGTAACACACAACATTTTTCTCCAACAAAAAATATCGAACTGTTCAGCCAGTATGACATGGAGCCCATATTGATAAAATCAAATGATTCTTCATTTGAGAACCATTCCTGTATTGAGCCAGTCGTTTCTCCCAAATACTTGCTTGTACTGCGTCTTGTTGTCATGATAGCACTTAACCAAGTACAGACACCCCATCCTTTGCCACTGATTCACTGCGCAAAATCATTGCCTTGACTGGTTGTTCACAATCTGGATGACACAATCTGAATGATACTTTTCCTTCTCACAAATTGATGCTTGTTTGCTAGAATTTCGAAAGTGCATTCGTCGCTAAAACAAACCTTACATACAAGTAAATGACATTAGAATTAATTTTGATAGCCATTTATACTTATAAAAAAAGCACTAGACTAAATTTTTACCGATTTCCAGAAGTTCAAATCTTCATTCTTAAGGTTCTTAGCCCATGCAAGATCAGGGGCAATTGTATTGTCACTCAGGCAGCTGAAATGTATTGATTTAATCATTGGCTACTCCGTGTGTACGGGCACTCACCTGGTCATTAGCCCCGAGAGTGCAGTACATTTTTCTCGCGGGAAATTGTAGTGATCTTTCCCCGGTGGATGGTAAGATCCGGTGCCGTGCTACTCGTTGACTTGCGGGGGTTTTCCCAATCCCGTATCTCCTACCAGCTGAGCACTGTCCCTGCCAAGACCAATTCTAAGCTCCACTCTGGTCTTCCGACATGTGTAGTAGTGTAGTGCATGAAAGTGTGTGTGTGTAAATGAGGATGAGGATAGGAACAGGAAAAGGGTGGAAAGATCGCGATGGATTCGTAGCCCGTTTTTAGAAAACTGTTCCGGCATTCGCCTGGAGTTGAACAGTGAAACCACAGTGAACTGCGAATAATAGTTGCCGACGGCTACAATTCTCCTCCAGACAGCTACTGAATTCGACCTAGCTGAGAAGCTAGTGTCGAAAAATTTGGCACCGTGGGAAGTGGAACCCTATGACCTTCGGGTCAGAGGCACTGCAGTGCCCTCAGTTGATGCCTTGAGCCAGCTCTCCCAGTAACTTCGCTCGTCACCTGGATAACAAACTAGAATGGAAAATCCTGCCACCGACGTGAGTGAAAGTCCTAGCTGAGAAGCTAGTACGGGAAATGCTGCCACCATCTCAGCCTTCAGCTAAGATTCTTCTCCAGAAAGCTACTGAATTCGACCTGGCTGAGAAGCTAGTATGGAAAATACAGCCACCGTCAGGAGTGGAACCCTAGGACCTCCCAGTCAGTGCCATCAGTGGATACCCTGAGCCACCTCGGCCGGTCCACATCCTTCAGACAGCCTTCAGCTAGGATTCTCGTAACCTGGAAAACAAACTAGTGTGGAACCCTAGAACCCCCCGGTCAGTCCCATCAATGGATGCCCTGAGCCACCTCGGCCGGTCCACGTTGCCGCGAGAATTTCCCCGGCGCGCCGCGGCCTTCCGGGCGGCGCGCGGAGAAACGACGCGCCCGAAAGCGAGAGTGCAACGGCTGGCGAAGGCCACTTTCGCCTTCTGTAAGCGGGACGCGTCGGCTCCCGGTCGCCGGGCCTGCCCTCCTGCCCCCAAAGCCCGCGAAAGCAGAGCGCCGCCGCCGTATGGCTTTCGTCCGCCCGCGCTCGCGGATCTCTCCGGGCGCTTGGGCGGGGGAAATCTGTGCTCTCGGCGCCTTCCAGTGCTTCTCTTCCTGCGCGATACTCGCATCCTTTTTTATGTTATTGGTATTTTCATTCACATTCTCCTCCTCCTCTTCTTTCTCCCTCTCCTCCTCTTCCTCCTGTTTCTCCTCCTCCTCCTCCTCTTTCCCCTCCTTTTCTTCTTCTTTCTTCTCCCCATTCTCATTCTCTTCTTCCTCCTCCTCTTCCTGCTCATTTATCTGTTTTTTCTTCTCATTCTTCTCCTTTTATTATTATTACTATTATTACTATTATTACTGTTATTACTATTATTACTATTATTACTATTATTACTATTATTACTATTATTACTATTATTACTATTATTACTATTATTGCTATTATTGCTATTATTGCTATTATTGCTATTATTGCTATTATTACTATTATTACTATTATTACTATTACTTTTATTATTATTTATGCTCCTCTTCCTCCTCCTCTTCCTTCTTCTCTATATATTTTATATTAATACATTTTAAGCATTTTTCGTTATTGTGGAATTTTAATAGCTCAGGGCTATTGGATAGTGTATCCTGTACGCCTTCGACTTCACCTATATTATATTCTATATTATATTATATTCCCTATGACTCTGAGTTACAGCGACAAAGACAAAAAAGACTCCTATGCTTCTGAGATAGAGTAAAAGATACCAAACTTCCATCCCGCAAGAGTGTATGCTCCCGTACGCGCTTGCGATTGTGAGTTTTCCCATCAATACGAATAGTTCGTTCAGTATAGTAAAGTGCAGTATAGCTGCCGCTGAACTATATTCAATTACTTTCAATTACTCAACGTCGCTCTCCGTTAGTTGACTTACTCTTCAGAGATAATTTCAAATACGAACACGAAGTTCCTACATAAAGATAATAAATTGTCCGTAATCTCTTGTTTACTAATCAATCGGCAAACGGTTACCTGCTGCACTTTCGCGGACATCTTATTTTTGAACCACCGATTAATTCCCCAAGGTTTCGCCAATCTTCTAAACTATTGAAGATGCTACTAGTTGGGTATGAATATCACATACAGGTGAAGGTGACACCAAAATTAAAACCAATGATGTTTAATAATCCATTTCGAATGCCCGTATCATAGCGGTGTGACTAAAGTAATTCAAATATCCAGATCTACAGTCAAGCGAACATTTCTTACGATCTCTAGCCAGCTTCTTTCAAACAACCCTGCCTCCATAGCAATCCAGTGAACAACTCTATTGTTCTATCTATTATGAGTTAATACTCTCGTACCAAGTTCTACGTTTTCATTTCGTAACAAGGCCTATTCTTCTGGAATAGACGGAACATATCGACTGTGCGTCTACGATAGAGAGTAAAAGACGCTAAAAGCGAGTAAAAGTGAATGCCAGGAAAAAACTGGTCCTCCTAGTCTTAAATTCGCTTCCCTTCCGTAAACACACGTCTGCTCCAGACGTTCTTACTTCTAGTCCGACGCATTTCATGATACGCTGTGGCCGCTTACACAGGAACAAGACATTAATATAATTGAATATTTATCCTCCTGTGTCCTACCCACGTC
This sequence comes from Gryllus bimaculatus, assembly GCA_017312745.1. Classification (NCBI taxonomy): domain Eukaryota; kingdom Metazoa; phylum Arthropoda; class Insecta; order Orthoptera; family Gryllidae; genus Gryllus; species Gryllus bimaculatus. Next base: position 2,677,677 of record BOPP01000154.1, read on the forward strand.
CAAATACTATATTTCATAGTTTTAATTACTGGACACTAGTTAGATAGCTAGGCCGAATTCAGTCGCTATCTGGCGGAGATTTCTAACGTCTGGTTGCTCTAATCGGTAGTTTTCTGTTGTTTCTCCGATCAATACCTAGCGAATGTCGGAGTAGTACTCAAACAAACGGCCCACGAATCGCGCACGATCTTTCCTTTCTCTCCCTTGTCCTATCCTCACCCCCTTACACACATTTAAACTTATATGCACTACACTATCACACATTCTGGGAGCCCTGTCGGGAGCTTAGAGCTTGTTCCGACTGGGGTTGTGCGCACTGCAGGGAGATACCTGATCGGGGAAATCCCCGTTAGCCAATGATAGGTCAGCGCCGAATCTCACCATCCAGTGGGAAAGATCCCTGCCGTCTCCCGAGGAATACATGCCCCACAATTACTGTACGAAAGATCAAGCCGGTAACACGCCTGAAATCATCAATCAATCAACCAATCAATAAAAACAGT
>BOPP01000154.1:2678364-2688453 GCA_017312745.1 Gryllus bimaculatus
GCCCGGTGACGTCACTGCCCCGACGACGGACCGCGCCTCCAGCGCGCCGCGCCCGCGCAGTGTCCCCGTTCACCAACAGATGGCAGCAGCTCAATGCGTGAGGCACACGAGTCCAACCTCCATTCATAAAAACTTCTTTCCTTAAATGAAACCTTTAAGAAAGATAGTTTAAAACACGTTGATAAAATAAAAATTGTATTTTATGCAATACAACTACAAAACTTACAATTTGATCCAGTAAAATCCAGTAAGAGACAAGAGTCCACTCTCAAATCTCAATTAATAAAAACTTTGTTCTTTAATGAAACGTTTAAGAAAGATAATTTAAAATATGTTGATAAAATAAAAATTATATTTCATACAATACAACTATAAAACTTACAATTTCGTCCAGTAAAATCTAGTAAGAGACAAGAGTCCACTCTCCAATCTCAATTAACAAAAACTTTGTTCTTAAACATTGCATTTAAAACAAGTTGATTAAATTAAAAAAATTTGATGCAATACAACTATAAATCTGACAAATTCGTCTAGTAAGATCCCTAAATGTGCAGTTTTTAGGCAGTATGAAAACGTGCAATATCGTGCATTACCCCCTCCCCCCCGTCCTTCAGTTTAAATTCCTATGAAATAAAACACACACTACAATAACGTCCGTTTCATGATTCAAATTTCGTTCATGGTTTCATCCAATTTCAAGTCAGCAAAGACAAGATGCAGTAACACGGGAATCCAGTCTTCACTCCTTACATTGTACCTGTGTTGTCTTTTAAAACAAAAATAATGTACATTTCGAAGTGTTGTTAATTTTATTTTCATTTGCCCTTACACCTGCGCTCCCGGTCCGTGCAATAAATTGTTTCGTCTCCAATTAAATACAGATATTAAAATATCCAATTACTTGTTTGTATTCTTTGTAGTATTGTACTTTTGCTATATATTCCAAAATATAAAATTTAATATGTAAAATAAAAATCAATTATAATAATGATGATGTAAATAAGTTCAATAGAAACTATTGCAAATCAATTGAAATTACAAAAGGTATTGTAAATGAATGGAAATTTGAATTTGTCGCCTATTTTCCAGGTCACGTCACTACGTCTAGTGAGCAGTTGTCTCCCATTAAAAGCGTGAGAAAGGTTCTAAGTGTTCTGTATTGTCTATATAATATTTGCTTAAACTCTCAGCTAAGTGAAGAAACAGGATAAATATTCTTGCTTATAAAATAGACCGAGACTTTTACTAACAAAATAGTTTATCACGAATTAAGTAACCAGGGTGCAATATAACACAGAAGGATGAGTAAAGTTATACCGTTCTAAAGAACTTTACGCCCACTGCTAGAAAAGTAGAATTTAACACGTCCGTCCTTCCATAAAAAATTGAATCGAAATCATGAATTAATAAACTTGTAGTGACATAAACTTTGCCATACTCTCTCCGGAGTGTCTCGATAGCTTTTTGTTTTGTTCTAGAGACTGGACCGAGCTTCTATATTCAGGGCTTCTAAGGCAATCAAAATATTGAGAACCCTCATTTTTACTAATGGAATAAAAAACAAACAAAAACTACACACAGGGAACGGCCCTCGCACGTCCTGAGAGATAACGCAATGCGCGAGATCAAATTGTCTTCCGTAGATACGAAAGATAGCTCAAGACATCAACTGATGTCCCTGTAATACAGCTGAGTGGGAGATCCTTGGTTCTATTATCGACGGTGGTAGGATTTTCGATTCTAGCTGAAAAAAAAAGATCGACTTCAGCCACTGTCTGGAGAATTCTAGTGGCCAGCTGCTCTGATCGGTAGTTTTCCGTAGTATCTCCGATCAACACCAGGCGAATGCCGGAGTAGCACCCCAACAAACGGGCCATGGTTCGCGCCACCCACTTTCTCCCCCCAGCGGAGCACAGCACCTGTCGAAACAACCTTTAAGCACCCATCTGGTCTCCCGAAGTGCGTAGTACATGTAAGTGTCGGTTGAGGAAGATCTAGGAAAGATCGCCCGAGGTTAATGGTCCGTTTGCTAGGGTACTGCTCCGGCATTCGCTTGATGTTGAACGGAGAAACCACGGAAAAGAACCGATCAGAGCAGCAGGCCGCTATAATTCTACTCCAGACAGCGACTGTAATCGACCTAGCTAGCTAGGTAGGTAGACTTGTCCTTTTTTTATTTCTTAGTGCGAGAGGACCAGTCTTTACGATGGAATATCTGACGATATATCGCGACTTTCTCGATTTTGCCGCTAGATATCTCATGATCGCGACCGTATCAAGCAATGCGATGTGCCTAGCGGCACGACCGAGAAAGAAGCGAAACGCCGTGTGATTAGTCAATGAAGACAAGCCCTCTGCGCCAAGAAATAAAAACCCAAGTAAAGCGTCGAAAACCCTGCCACCGTCGGACTCGAACCCTTGGAGCTCCCTGTCAGAGACACTGCAGTGCCATCAGTTGACGCCCAGAGCCGCTGAATCAACACCCGGCCGCAACGGTGGCGAAACTTAACGGCGCGCGCGGGCAGGTCACGCATGAGAGAAAGTGCGTGCCACGCACACGCGCAGAACGTCCGGTCACGCCCTCACACACGCACGCGTGACCCGCGGCGACTCGACCTCCCGTGCTCGAGCGGACGACAGGTGGATTTCCCACGAGCTGTGGGCACGACCCGGTCGGTGGGGCTCACGATTTGACCACGCAGCAGAGGCGGCTCGGGCATGCTTCTGTGGCGTCATACGGGTGTAATCGAACACAGACGAGCGTGGTTTGTAAAACAGTACTTTTATTAAAATTCTACACCAAAGTCTCAATTTAACAACTATCCTAATCACAATAAACTAAATAAATAGACCCACTACAAGGAGAGAGAATTTAAGAACGGCTACCACACCGCAACATACAAACCAGAGTTCTCTGTACGAAGCCGCTGTACTTTGAGACGCATTCTACGCGTCTTCGCAAAGGCACGACAATGAATTGCCGGCCCTCGCTCTCTTCGTGGACGGTCGGATAGACGGTCGGATAGACGGTCGGATAGACGGCTCGGGAGTAGACGGTCGGATAGACGGTGCGGCATAGACGGTAGGATAGACGGTCGGAAGGACGTTGTCGGATAGACGGTCGGATAGACGGCGGATTAGGTTATTGACGGCTCGATAGACGTCGGATAGACGGTCGGATAGACGGTCGGATAGACCGGTCGGATAGGACGGTCGGATAGGACGTCGGATATGGACGTGTGTCGGATAGACGTCGGATAGACGGTCGGATAGACGTCGGATAGACGCGCTCGGATAGGAGGTCGCGATAGACGGTCGGATAGCGGTCGGATAGACGCCGTCGATTAGACGGTCGGATAGACGGTCGGATAGACGGTCGATAGACGCGTCGGATAGACGGTCGGAATAGACGGTCGGATGAACGGATCGGATAGGACGGGTCGGATAGACACGCGTCGCGATAGACGTCGGGAAAAAATGACGGTCGTTAATGACGGTCGTAATGCGGTTCGTAATGACGGTCGTAATGACCGGTTCGTAATGACGGTCGTTAATGACGGTCGTAATGACGGTCGTAATGACGGGTCGTAATGACGCGATATCGTAATGACGTCGTAATGACGTCGCTAATGGACGGTCGTTTAATGGACGGTGGGCGTAATGACGCGTCGTTTAATGACGGTCTAAATGACGTCGTAATGACGGTCAGTAATGAGCGTCGTAAATGACGGTCGTAATGACGGTTCGTATGACGGTCGTAATGGACGCGTCGTAAAATGACGCGTCGTTAATGACGTCGTAATGACGGTCGTAATGCACGGTCGTAATTGGACGTCGTAATGACCGGTCGATAATGGGACGGTCGTAATGACGCGTCGTAATGACCGGTCGTAATGGACGGTCGTAGATGACGGTCGTAATGACGGTTCGTAATGTACGGGTCGTAATGACGGTCGTACATGACGGTCGTAATGGACGGTCGTGATGACGGTCGTGATGGACGGTCGTGCATGACGGGTCGTAATGACGGTCGTAATGACGGTCCGTAATGACGGTCGTAATGACGCGTCGTATATGACGGTCGTAATGACGGTCGTGATGACGGTCGTAATGACGGTCGTAGATGACGGTCGTTAATGACGGTCGTGATTGACGGTTCGTAATTGACGGTCGTAAAATGACGGTCGTAAATGACGCGTCGTAATGACGGTCGTAATGGACCGGTCGCTAATGACGGTCGTAATGACGGGTCGTAATGACGGTCGTTAATGACGGTCTTAATGACGGTCGTTAATGAACGGTCGTAATGGACGGCGTAAGACGCGTCGTAATGACGGTCGTAATGACGGTCGTAATGACGCGTCGTAATGACGGTCGTAACGAACGGTCGTAATGACGGTTCGTAATGACGGTCGTAATGAACCGGTCGTGAATTTGACGGTCGTAATGACCGGTGTCGTAATGACGGTCGTAATGGAGGGTCGTAATGACGGTCGTTAATGACGGTCGTAATGACCGGTTCGTAATGACGGTCGTAATGACGGGTCGTAATGGACGTCGTAAATGACGGTTCGTAATTTGACGGTTCCGTAATGACGGTCGTAATGACGCGTCGTAATGGACGTCGTCGTAATGACGGTCGTAATGACGCGTCGTAATGACGGTCGTAATGACGTTCGTAATGACGGTCGTAATGACGGTCGTAATGACGGGGTCGTAATGACGGTCGTAATGACGATCGTAACGACAGTGTCGTACATGACGGTCGTAATAACGGTCGTGCTATGCACGCGTCGTGATACGGTCGTGATGACGCGTCGTGATGACGGTCGCGTGATGACGGTCGTTTTGGATGACGGTTGCGTAGATGACGGTCGTGATGACGTCGCAATGGACGGTCGTAATGACGGTCGTAATGACGGTCGTAATGACGGTCGTAATGACGGTCGTAATGACGGTCATAATGACGGTCGTAATGACGGTCGTAATGACGGTCGTAATGACGGTCATAGTGTCGGCGTCTCAGCCATGGGCGTGGCGTTACCCGGACAGCCAAGAAGTCATGAACTCAAGCCGCGGATGTCTACGTGTACAACCATACCGGTTCCCCGTCTGAGGTGGCAGTGTAGTACACGTAAGTGTAGGTGTGCGTAAGGGGTGAGGATAAGACAGAGGAAGAAGTAGGAAAGATCGCGCACCGTCTATGGCCCTTTTTTAGGGTACTTAGGGTGCGGTATTTGCCTGGTGCTGAAACCATGAAAAACTCCGATCATAAAATCCGGCCGCTAGAATTCTCCTCCAGATAGCGACAGAATTCGACCTAGCTATGCAGCTAGAACCAAAAATCTTGCCACCGTCGGGAGTCGATTCCTGGGACCTCCCGATCAGAGGCACTGTAATGTGTGACTTAAATTGACGTCTTGAGCCAACTAAGCCGGTCGTGTTACTATGGCATATCGTGCAATATTTTCTAGGTATATTTTATCAATAAAATGAGAATACGTGCTTTGTAGCACCGGTGGTGATTGAAATAGCAAGCGGCGACAATACTTGTCTACGTCAAAATATCCTCTAATATTTTGCAAATTCAGCAATATTTCGGTATTTTCCTTTTTATTCGTATTTGAGCGATATCCATTTCTCATAGACCTCGGTTCCGTTCTATCAGAAGTAACATGAACGGGTTTATTGAAAATATAAATTATTACTGAGTTACAGTTTTTCTCTGGAATTATATACATTTTATTCATCTGTTTTCAACGGGTTCTCCACGTGTCCTGACTTGTCAGTTGCAGAATAACCTAAATATTAATTCAGTTGCTAGGAGAAGAAGGTCATAAATGTAGTCCCAACACCGCAAAGTGTCTGTTCCTTAAACTGTGTTTATGGAACCATAAAACATTTTCAAGAAATTACATCGCGGACAATGTAATGGGAAGTCACGAAAAGGTCCATTATACTGCATCTCAATGGTGAATGGTATGCAAGTTGTACAAGGTCGAGTCAGGTCAATAGCCTAATCCTTGGGTGCTGGAAAAGAATAAAGAAGAAAGGAATTTCTTATTTAGTCTTGGTTTGTTTCTGCTTGTACGGCAAAAGAATAATTTCCTGTTAAGATTTTCCGTGTATAACAGATCTTGGCATCAAAAGCAAAATGCCCGCCACAGATTTTATAATAGGAACAAAAGACGTGGGACCTTTGTTGAAATGTTTTCCGGTCAGCGATGCGAATTTAAGAGTCAAAGTTAACTTCCCTGAAAACAAATTTTTCATTGTGTTTTCCGTTAAACGTTATAAGAATTCTCCAATTGTTATTGTGAAAACGAAGAAGTACACGAATATTTAACTGTAAAAATATTTACTTATGAAAATGGAGAAAAACAAATGATATTTGTATACTATTATGCATGATGTCTTACCACGTACAGCAGATTCTAAATTCTATTTTCAAACATGCCATCTCAGAATTCACACATTTCGTTTCAGTTGTCATTTCTTCTTACATAATTTAGAAACGTAATGCCCCAGATAATTATAACGTCTGCTTTTTTTTTGTGAAAGGTCAAATGTGACAGTCGGTTCCTAGACATTCCTATTTCATACACTAATCATTGTATTTAAAAACCCTCTCCGAACTTAGCAAAGATATTACAGATTCTTAACAACAACTTCGCACTCACATGTTTCCTCAATGAGTAAATGACGAATCTTTTCAACATATTGATTACAACTCACACAATGCTCAATGACAGCAAATTAAAGTCCATTCCATTAATTCTATGATTTTTTCTAAAATTTACTGTTTATTCTATTATACCAGTTAAATATAGCAAGCGATAAAAATCTGAAGACTACTACCTTTCATTTAATGCATTGGGCTGGAAACTTCCTTCTAAACGAAAACCACAAGTGTTTTAACAATATAGATTTTCCCAATTTTCTACATGTCACCGATTTTAATGAAAACTCGGTCTCAACCAGACTTATAAATTATCCGTCATGTATTCCATCAAAAAAATCAGAACACTTTTTCAGCCAATTTCCAGACATAGTAGAAAATGATATAGAGGCATTGTGTAAAGCACCCTCAGAATCATAGTATCTGAAGGCACAACTAGATTTTACTCCTGACGTATTCACCAGGTTTCCGCTAATCTAACAGTTATGCGTACTCATTCATCCATCCATCCAGACATCCAGACATCCGGGTACCAAATTGAATGCATCTGCTCTCCACTTGTGCAAATATTAACCAACCTGACGTGTGCTCCTGACGTGTGTGTGAATTTAGGCTAAAAGAACTGATTGTAAACGGATTTTTCTACCGACATTCAAGACCATACTGTTGCGATGATTCCAAAAAGAGAGAAAAGGAAAAAAGAGAAGGGAGGACACGGAAAAGAAAAAGAAGAAGTGCACCATCCAAGCAAAGGCAGGAGGCCGGAAGATCAACACACAGCATCCGTACACAGGATCAGCTCGAGAACCAGTTCAACTGCTTCGATCACATTCCACGGATTAAGGTAGGGCTGGCCGAGCCGCCTTTGTGTGCACCGCAACCTTCAACTGTTTCGCTTCAAGCGCACGTAGCGGCTTCTCTACCAATTAAGAGAGACAGGAAACAAATGCCGATGCATCTCATCTCCCGAGCGCCTATCTGATGCATGTGTGAGGTGCATATTAGAAGGCTAACCTTCGCGCAACGTACTAAGAATGTGGGAGTAAAAAACTTTCGTTAAGACTTTGCAGGCAACTTGAGCGGCAAATACGGTTGTTGTGGAGACTATAGCTCACGAAGCCTAGTCCAAAACGTCCAGATAAAAGTTATTGAAGTATAAAAAAGTGAAGAACGAATAACTATGTCCTATTAAGTGTCCAACATAAAATGTCCAAAAACACAAAATACAAAATTAATTGGGTGAAACATTTAAATGCTCTTTCTTACCCTAACAGGTCATGCAATTTCCCTAAGTAGGCCAAACACAAACTGCAATTGTCTGTAAGTGGAATTATTTGCCGACAAAAATTCACTATCCCGTTTGTTTCTGAATTTTTCGATGTGTCATCTAATGAAGCATGTGTTATTCCTAACGTCTGTTGTTAGTCCAAAATTAATTGTTTGAAATACTCAAATGCTCTATCTTAACCCTAAGAGGGCATGCAAGTTCGTGAAGTAGGTAAAACATACAGGCAAGTAGGCAACCAAACTGCAATTGTCTGTACAAAAGTGTAATTATTTGCCGACAAAAATTCACTATCCCGTTTGATTCTGAATTTTTGGACGTTTCATCCAATGGAGCATGTGTTATTCCTAACGTCTGTTCTCAGTCATTAGCGTATTTGCATCTGTAAAATTTAAAAGAAAACTATTTTTAAAGGAAATATGTCGCAACATGGAAAAATATCTTGGTAAGAATAGGTTTTGTGGTTAATCTTTTAGAACATACCGTAAAGAATAGCTTGACAACGAGACTCGACCTGCATCCATTATATATATCACATCTCATATCAGGTAAAAAGCCCCTCTTTGTTGTGTCTCGTTGGTTCTGCGGGTTCAACAAGATCAAATATTTGTGTTGCCTATATAAACCACAGAAAACAACAAAAAAGGGGAAAACAACAAAAAACATCAAAATCGTAAAAAATAAAACAAAAACAACAAACAAAATTGAACAAACCAACAAGAGAACAGATGAAACAGCAAAAAAAACAAGAATAAACAAAATCAAACTAAAACCATTAAGGGGACTACTCTGTTGAGCTTCGTAACAGATGCCGTTGCCCTGCTGCACTGATTGCGTAACCATTCCGCTCGAGGTATGTTCCTTATAGCTCAGTTACGCAGGCTCATCCAGCCGGTTGGTTTATGGGCGTCGCGCATATTTGACTCTTCCGTATGGGCGACAGGGAGTTACTTGTTCTTCCCTGGTTTTGGGTGCAACCTGAATCGGGGAGGGGCCTAGAAGAACTAACTTTGCGGTTGGTAGGCTAGACTGGTCGGGACAGAAAATCATTAGTGTCGAGACTCTAGCAATGATAGCACAATGGTTCGAACAAACAAGTTTACAACCGGTTTGGGTGGCTGAGGGAAACGACTGATGTCACTGCAGTGCCTCCGACCCAGAGGTCCTAGGGTTCCAGTCCAGACAGTGGCGGGAATTGCGTCCGTAGCTACACAGTTAGGTCAAGCTCTGCCACTGTCCACTGGAGAATTCTAGTGACCGGCTGTTCTGATCGGTAGTTTTCCGTGGTTTCTCCGATCGATACCACGAGAAAGCCGGAGCAGTACTCTAAAAAAGGGCCACGGACCGAGAGCGATCTTTCCTTCATCTTCCTTGTCCCATCCTCACTCCTTACACACACACACACACACACACACACACACACAAACACGCACTACACTACCACACATGACGTGGTTCACCGATCAACACCAGGCGAATGCCGGAGCAGTATTCTAAAAAAGGGCCACGGACCGAGAGCGATCTTTCCTTCATCTTCCTGGTCCCATCCTCACTCCTTACACACACACACTAACACGCACTACACTACCACACATGACGTGGTTCACCGATCAATACCAGGCGAATGCTGGAGCAGTACTTCTAAAAAAAGGGGCCACGGACCGAGGAGGATCTTTTCTTCTTATTCCTCAGTCACAATCCTCACCCCGTAACACACACACAACACTTACACACCCTGCACAACAACTACCACACCAGGCCGCGAAGATGCGGTCGGGAAGCTTAAGAGCTTGTCTTGGCTGGGGCGGCTGCCCCGCTGGTGGGAGATTATACCTGGTAACTGAGTATGCTCCTGCTCCGAGGAAGAAAAATATGCCACTACACTAGCACAAAGGCGGGGAGAGCGTCGGAGCTTCGAAGCTTGTTCTTGGCTGGCGGCGGTGCCCGCTGTGGAGATACCTGTAACGAGTTAGATCTCTCCTCGAGGAAGGAATATTGCACGTACAGCTAGCACAAAGGCCGGGAGAGGGTCGGGGCTTAAGGCTTGTCCGGCTGAAGGCGGTGCCCCGTGGTAAGAATACCTGGTTGGGGGGAATACCCGAAGCCGATTGTGGTTCAGGGCGGG
>BOPP01000154.1:2696430-2717446 GCA_017312745.1 Gryllus bimaculatus
AATGTCTACAGCGACGGTGGGATAAACAATAATATTATTTGTCATAATTGTTATATTTACTATAACTTGATTACATTTTCACAAAACATGCATTTTGGTTCATATTTTTTTAGAAATATCAGATAGCTGTGTTTTAAGTTTTAACTCACTTGGAAATTGACTTCAATAAAAATGTTTCATATAAAAATTTATAGAAAGTTTTGCAGGACGTACAGTTAAAGAATTGTAGAGAAAACTCGAAAATGTGAGAAAAATAACAGTTTTTTGAGCCTCCCGGTTTTTGGTCAATGAATGTGTACAAAACTTGAAAATATTGCATTAAGTAGTTATAGAAACACCACACATACCCTCACAAGGACACCACTTCATTTTCCATCACTTTATTATAGATACTATAGATATAGATATGTAGACTATAGATATACTATATTAGACTAGAGCATTAAATGATTCAATAACGCTGTAAAACTTCGCACTTACTGTATTCTTCTTGAAGTTATTGTACTCTGAGTTGCAGCACACATTTTACGCGATACATGAGCATTTAGTACAACGCCAACTTTTACCAAATCAAGAACTAAAAACTCAGGAACACAGTAATGAGAATGCAATTATTAAATGCGATAATAGATAACACGACTCATCAAGTGCATTATGCATACGCTAACGTCTATGTTAGAGACAACACAACACTGTTTAAGGCAATTTGTTTTGAAAGGACGAGAAGAGAAACATTCACCTGGGTAGCATACAGTTACCCAGGTTTATTGTATACAATCTGCTTGGAAAAGGAATTCGCAAATTTCTTTCCCAAAATCGCTTTACCAATAACTCTAGCAGAAATACAATAAAAGCAATCGACATGCCACCTATCCAAGAAAAAAACACAAACTGTATTTGCCCGAATGTCATTTGTCTATACTCTTGATGAACATCTTCCTTGTGTAGAAGTACTAAACCTAATATGTCCCTCACATCATAAACATGTTTCATTTTCAGGGCATTCATTATGCCACTTTCGACGATTTTTTGAACGAGCGAACTGAAATACTCACGTAATTTCCAGTCTTTTCTTACGGCATACGCAAGATATGACGGAGAAATAACGCACTCATTCACATTTTGCATCAACGGGTAACCGTCGGGAGCAAAAACGTAATAATGCTGAATCAATTCTAAAACATGGGAGTTTTCAAGAACGGCCAAACCACCACTTTCAAATTTCGATACCCCTGTTTCAATTTCGCGACCTGGTGGTACTGCTTGAACAAGGAGTTTCAGAGATGCGAGAATAGGATCATCAGATACGTCAATTTTGTGTAGTTCATTTAAAATAAACGGCGATGTAGAGACAACGTCAAATTTGTCAACAACTTCCTGTATTGTTTTCAGATCTTCATTGTCTGCCAATTTCACCAAATCTCCGAGAAAGAATCCAGCAATAACACTCATTACCATAAAGTTGAAAAAGCTAACAAACACCAAAAACGACGTCTTTCTGAATCAAAGTAGCCCGTGATAAATGTTTTAATCACTTCAAACATCATTTGTTGCTATTTACATGTGTAGATCCAGTGAAAAATGATACTCATGGCAGTGAGACAAACGATGACGGCAAAACAAACAACAGGTGATACAGAAGACAGCGTAGTGAGTTTGTTCATGGTTTGCTTCTGGACTAATAAGCAAAGATCTCTTTGGGAATGTGGATACAAATAATCGATATTGTTAAAAAGACCCTGTCTGTTTATAACGGACAATCCATATATGTCATATTTACCACTTTTAATACCATCTATTACAAAAGAATTATTTGGTGAGAAACCATTAATGTTAACATACACGCAGCCCGCCAAACTATTACTGGGGGAGGCGAGTAAGAACATTATCTCACCATCACTGCCTAGGCCTTTCCAAGTAAAACAGTCCATCAGTGACGGTAACATGCCAAATTTGACTATTTCGTTCTCCACTAGAACAGCATCTTCAGTTTTTCTATTTTGTACATCATTAATAATAGGAGACACGAGTAAGGCATCACTTAAAAAACAATATATAATACCTACAATGGCGATAAAACATTCTGCATGGACCAACATTTTTATAAAAGCTCTGAAAAGCTGTCAACAATTATTTTCTCGAAAATGTTTAATTAGGTTACTGAAGGAGATTGGGACTCATTACCAACATATCCTATATCCTACACGAGCCACTAAAGATTGACGCATTAATTTTCAGCAATTTGCGAGGTATTGTATATTGTGCCTAGTCAAGTGTGATATTTTTAGTATCAGTTCTGAACTGATATGTTTTCCATATTTGACACTTTCTACAATGATTTGCGTTGTAGGTTGGAATTGTTATTATAATGATTTTCAAATCGTCGAACTCACATTAATTGAGAACCTAAATATTAAGAGATCGTTCTTGCAATAAGCTGAAGTATTGTCGTCAGTTTAACTTTTGGATTAGCCACACAATCTTCTTTTTGAGAGTTTTTAATCGACTTGAATATTGAAGCTTGATCATTTGAGTCGAATTTTTTGTTCATCGTGTCACAAAAATGTTTATATCCTTTTTAGCACTCTCTTTATTCAACAGATTAGTGAACAGAAATTAGATATTTACAGTCTCTACTTTTAAACATCCTCATCAAATCACTGAAAAAATTTCACGAATATCTGCGAGACCTACGCTCCTACCATATCTTGCTGTATTCGCAGTTCTCGATGAAACTTTGGTATATTCAATTTGGAATCATCTCTTTAAACATATTCAAGCCTGTCAGTCTCAAGTTACTAATTATTTACTCGTTTTGCTCATTTGCAACTTGCTTTGTTCTCTTGAACATGATTTCATGTCCCAACTTGCACTTTTAATTGTCCGCAATTCATATGTCATCAGATCTTGCATAAACTAAATCATTGTCAGATTTCCCACTGCCTGGTGCAACCAACAAATTGTTTCATATTCGTTTAGTTATTTTTATATCTTATTTTAATGCATCGCAAAGAGATAATGTTGGCAGTACTCAGTAATTCTTGGTAAAATAAATGAGTTCAGATTTAACGAACATCACAAAAATGCTGTTGATGTTAAAGAAATGTACACTGACCCTAACGAAAGAACTTGTAATACAGTGACGACTACAGATGCAGAACAAGATCTGCTACAATGCGGAGCAATGAATTCGATGTACATTCTAATCGATCTGCAAAATTGAGGTTTCCACGATTGTCGTGGGAAAATTTTCTACCTTCCACAATTGTAATAATTTTAATATTGTCTTTTAGTGGGACAAACACACTTTAGGTTAAAATTTAAAAGGCAAATTCCAAAAGCTACAGAGCACGGATAATATTCGTGTTTGAACTAATTAATATCAATGTTTCAATTTTCAACTTTTTTTGGTCACGCATATTGACTATTTTCATTAATCCTGCCATTCAACTAAACAAGAAGTGAAACAAATTATCCGAAATTTAAACTTAAAAGTTCAACCTTTACATGTCATGCACGTAACGTCTTTCATCATTATCCACCACTCATTTCCAAAAATTAAATAATAAATAAATAAATAAATAAATAAAATAAATAAATAAATAAATAAATAAAAATAAATAAATAAATAAATACAATAAATAAATAAATAAATAAATAATAAATAAATAAATTATAAATAAATAATAAATAAATAAATAAATAAATAAATAAATAAATAAATAAATAATAAATAAATAATAATAAATAAATAAATAATAAATAAATAAATAAATAAATAATATAAATAAATAAATAAATAAATAAATAAAATAAATAAATAAATAAATAAATAAATAAATAAATAAATAAATACAATAAATAAATAAATAAATAAATAAATAAATAATAAATAATTAAATAAATAAATAAATAATAAAGTATCGAAATTTATACTAAGAGAACACAATTAATATTTTATATTTCTACAATGTAACGACCATTGCAAGACTTTCACATACCCAACCGGCAAGAGGCTCAGGGAACATCAAATGATTTTACTACAGCTGCTCCTGACGCGGGTGGACTTTGTTCCCCGGTTCGAGCCCGACGGTAGCAGGATTTTCGACACTAGCTTAAAGCTAAGTCGATCCAGCGAGTTCTGGAGGAGAATAGCAGCTCCAGGCCGGCTGCTCTGGTCGGTAGTTCCCGTACGCACAGACGGACGTTTTCCGTCGGCCGATTTTTCGATATCAAGGCCACTAACTGGGTTCATTTTGTACGACCATTGTGTTTAAAGATGCTCTATCAAAACTCATGGAAAGTTCCTCAAGTACCGGAAAAAAATCTCATCTCTCCGAAAACAAACATGATTTGGTGCAATGAGCTCCATCATCTCAAAATATTTGCTAGCTGGTTACTCAGAATTAAGTCGCTCAATCAAGTGTCACTTTTTATCTCTTTTCTAAGAACAGTAATGAAGCATATACCGCATACAATCTCATCTGGACCCTATTCTAAAATCACTGTATTTAACACAAGAAATCGGGTCTCAAAAGGGTCTTTTTTCTGCATCATCGGTCTGCAACTACTTTCTATAGACGCCTGTTTAGATTTCCCGGGGCAAAATGCAGAGGTAGCTATTTAGCAATGTAGTGTTTCTATTGCACATGTGATGAAATTATAAGCTCAGGCAGGCCAAGTAGGCTAGTACGGTGATGGAGATACGTATGTTTGCAATGTCTCCTTTTCCCCCACCCGTGGATAATAAGTAAAAGAAGTATTACCTAGGATGGAAAAAAACCCGGTATCTGGCAGAAGTCGGATTAAAATCTAGATGTGTCAATACATGCATTTTTTAATTCATTTCTATCTTGAAGTAAGTTTTTTTCAAGACATTTCACGTCCAAAAAATTGCCACGGAGACAACACGGCTGGTGTGGTGGAACACATGCATTTTTGATTCATTTCTATGTTAGAGAAGTAACAGTTTTTTTTGAAGAATTTTCACGTCAAAAATTGTCACTGAGAGCAAAACCACGGGGCTGGAGCATACATGCATTTTTTCATTCATTTCTATGTTGGAGAAGTAACATTTTTTTCAGACAATTTTCACGTCTAAAATTGCCACCGAGCAAAACAACGCTGGAGGCAAATGGTCCTAGCTCATTGTTCCCGCACGTGACTTCCTCACTAGGCCCGAAAGTGGTTTTGCGTCAAGACACGCGCCCCGCTTCTGTTGCCGTATTCGCATCTCGGGAGGCCGCGGATTTCAATGTAGATACCCCACTGCATGCTTTGTTGTCGACAGCCGGCGAGGCGGGGCGGCGACGGGACTGAGACGAGGGGAGCAGAGGCGTCAAGGAGCAGGAAGTGGAGAGGAGCATTATCGGCTGCCCCCTCCTCCGTGGCACCCCCCACAGCCACCGCGCCCGGACGTCTCGTTCTCCCCCCTCCCTCCCCACACACACAAACATTTGATATCTACAGTTTTAAGATTGCAACGCTGTTATACTGTGAACATTTTCACACTTTAATTTTTCCCATTTTTTTCTTTTAGATTCCTGACTTAAGGGATTTCCAAGACATCCTTCCTGCGGCCTCCGTGTGATCTTTGAGGGAATTGTATTGACAGGTAAAGAGCGCACCACAGGCAATTCAACGTAATTATATTGGATTTGAAACAATTTCTTTTTATTAAAACACACATTGATGTATATTAAGTCTTCCGGTGACACGGTTTGGGACCCTGCGGTACGCCACACTGTGGACGCGACGAAGGAATCCGTGCTCTTCAAGCCTAGAATTCGCATGAATCAGAGAAAACAAAAACATTCGATGGCGAGGAGCTTCAAATTGTGAAGAGCACGCAAAAAGGTCCTAAGTCCCGGACATCGATCATTTTTCTTAACATTAATAGTAGTAGATCACTCTACTATGTGACAGAGTTCGCGGACAACAAACTTTTCTGCATAGAACGTTGAATTTATATTTTAAGAACAGTTTCCTTCCGTGAACTAAAAACCGGCGAAACCGGTGACATCGAACCTTTTTGTTTGCATCCAATTCATATGTAGGGCATCCGAGGTACTATCGTGTTTTATTTTGCTTCTTATCCTGCACAGTTGCATTTCTTAGAGCTTGACCTACGTGTAATCTTTCTTCGATCTTTCTACTTTCATTTTAGTCACCGACAAAGAAAGCAATGTCATAAATTATGTAAGTAGGTCCTGAAATATGATTCTATTTCGTCAATGCATACAAGTAGGCAGGGCTTGTACAATTCCCTTTGCCGAAGCATTGAAACACTCCAGAAACATTTAAATTGTTTATTGTTTACAAAAGAAATGAATATATTTGTTCCGAAAGAAAAATTAACCCACAAATAAAATAGTCGAATTGTATAAATTGGGAGCTTTTCTTTCCGGGCTATTTTTTCTTTCTGAACAAATATATTCATTTTGTTTGTAAACAATAAACACTTTAAATATATCTGGAGTGTTTCTATGCTTCAGCATTGCAAATGTTTGCCTAGAAATATTTTGTTCAAACTTTTGAGTGCTTATTGCGGCTCAGTCATTCCGAATACACAAGCAGTTTATTAGACAAAATATGCATAAAATTGTCTTAAAAGCTTATTTTTGAATTTTTGACGTTTCGTCCACGGACGCCTGTTTATCGAGGAAATGATTTACCACGTTTTGAAACTAGATAAATTTACTTTTTCGGTATTACGACTCAACAATTAGAGGTTATGCTGAAATTCGCTGAATTTTGCCGCATTTTAACAATAGTTTTTGTATATTAGTAGTATTTGAGAAAGCAGTTACTTAGTGGTATTTGATACAGTAGAAATGAAATTAATATAGGGATAGAACGTAGCCCCTTTGAAGAATTCAGAGCTTCCGAACTTCACGCTGCTTCTAATGGCATGCGGTCGGAGTGACGTGTGTGAAGCAGTAAAGGCACATTCACAATGCAAACGTAAACATAAGCATATCGTATGTAATGTGACTTATGTTAAACATTAACATAAGTCATAGACTGAAGTATTCACAATGTCTAACATAAACGTTTGTGAGTTTCTATTGGCTGTTATGCATTCTAGTTTAACATTGGTTGTATGTGAGAATCGATTTCAAGGTATCGACTGTGTCCATGGCCCATATGGAGTTTGTCTATCGACTTCGCTCCTCTTTCGATTCTCGATTCTGAGTTAACGAACTGTGATTGGTTCATTCCTTATGTCTTACTTAAGCATAAGCGCAGAAGCTAGAAGCTTGCAAGCTTTTAATTGAACGTCTTACGTGTTATGCTTACGCGAACGCATTGTGAATGAGTTCGCTTGTGGACGTTGTTGGCACATTGACCGCCAATTTACATCAAATTTGGCGCGTTGTTTTTTAGTAGGGCACTTTTGATGCTCTTTGAAGGAGTTTCAGAGGAAAGGACCATGAATTTCAAACTAGGCGCTCAGGAGATTCTACTAAAAAAGCCGCGCGAATTTCTTCCCGGTTGACCAAATACTCACTTCTTTCGTACAAACTTCCTTGACGTAGATTGTCAACTGCTTCCTGTTAGTTCCCAGCGTTCAGATCGCATCTGCTCCTGGTCAGCCATACTTGAAATTACCATTGTCAAAATACGGAGAACTCACCGATTTCTACCTCAGACGCCAGCTCGCATTGTCATCAGAGGCGAAGTGCAGAAAGCTTAATAAAAACGTGTTGGACGCTGTCAAGGTTCGATTCAGGCTATACCAGGCACTTGGATGCAGTCATAACATGAATAAACAAAAAGTACGAAATTCGTAAAGAAACGTTTGATTTCGTCTGGACAGAGGTAATTGTGACAATCTCTTCAGTAGTCGTTAATTCTTTCTCCAAGCAACAATCCTTGGCAATTGCGTGTCCTTTCTTTTCCAGAACACTCTTGTCTGATAAACAACTACTGATGGAAGAGGCAATGTTTCGTTGCAGCGTCTACTAATTGCTCTCCCAACTTATTCTACGAGTATTTCGCAGCCTCAACAGACGTAATCCTAACTTTTATATTAACTCCATGCTTATGTTTACGTTTGCATTGTGAATGGGCCTTAAAAGAAAATTCGTCGCGGCCGCGCCCTTAGCTTTGTTATCGACGCCTCCCACGTCCGATCGACTGGCGGCGGCGAAAGCGCTGCAGCGGGTGTTCCCGGAACCAACGACCGCCTCGCTTTCGGAGCACGCTCGCACACACCCGCTTCTGCATTAAATGACACATCGGCCCCCGGGGAGCATCGGAATCGTCCACGCCATTTCTCGTACTTCTCAGACGTACAGAAGAATAACCGTTCCGATGTATCCGCCTAAGAATGAGTCAAAAAGACAGTTCGCTAAACAAGTTTACAAACTATTAGTTTACATTTTCATTGTATATTTTTTAAAAGACGTAATATGTTTGTAATAAATAATGCACTTCAGCTTCCGGGTCAATGACCCCCATCTCGATCAGGTTTCGTTCCAGATTCCCTGATCCATTGAGCAAATGCTGAGATGCCCCCTGGTTTTACATCTGGGCGTAAATGTAGCTTCATTATGGGCACGTTATGTTGAACTCTCCTTTTGCTTCTAATGGTAGGAGTGGAGGTAAGGGGGAGTAACTATTTTGTTAGCAATGCAGAAAAATCATACTTGCAATTCGAACCGATGCAATATGTTTTCTATAACTCGGGAACGAAAAGGTGTATTTTTTTCAAGTATTGCTAATATCGCGCATTTTAAAAATTTATTTTTATTTATTTATTTCAAACTTTTACTCATCTTTCAACTATTTATAGTAAAATTTCAACTATTTGTAAAATTATGGGAGGAATTCTGGAACTCCTTCTGGAAGAAAAAGTGCGCAGATGATCACCTCCATTCGTCATTTATAGTTTTTACTGTTTTTTTACTAAATAAATCTAATCTAATAAGTGAACATCGCTTATAATTTAGAGAAGTATCCCTCTGTGGCAACAACTGCTCAGCCACGTCTCTTCGTAAAGTGGTTTCGTTTGGCTCCTGTTAAAACATCATGTCTTTTCATGGTTCACAACCGCTTATCTATTTAAAAAATAAATTGATAAAACGCAAACCTCTGAACGTTCTCGATCACAACTCGCCACCTTATCGCACAGGAGCCGGAAACACGAGCACCAGTAATCATCAGACATTCAAGACTCGGCTTTCAAATAAACATAATAAGTATAACACAAAAAGTAAATTCAACGTAATATTTAGAAAAGAAAGAATTTTTATTCAAGAGCACAATAGCACAGCACTCCCTAATATCAATTATCTCTCGTCGCGAACTATATTTTCGTCGGACGAGGTCACCACAAAAGAAAGCATTTACAAGTCAGCCAACTACAAACAAACGAATGAAGGGTTCGATCACAGAACCTACTGTTATGTTGCCCCCACTAGCTGCCAAAACGGTCCTTTCTTATAGAAATCGCACTATACCCACGTGGTTAGTGTCAAGATAGTTACAGTGAATAATACACAGATAATGGTCATCTTAGAGGAATGGGGAGTCGGGAATGTCCAACAGACAAATATGGCTCAGGGCATTAACTAATTTCCTCTCAGAACCACAGAATGGGAGGTCCTAGAGTTCGAGTACCGACGGTGGTGAGGATTTCAACCCTAACTAGATAGCAAGGTTGAATTCAGCCACTGTCGGGAATAGAATTCTAGTGGACGACTGCTCTGATCGGCAGTTTTCCATCGTTTCTGCGATCAACACCAGGCGAATACCGGAGCAGTATCCTAGCAACGGGCCACGAGCCGTGTCCGATCTTTCCTTCCTCTTCTTTGTGATATCCTCCCCCCTCACACACACACGTACAAAAATATGGAGATGGAAATGAGAAAAAATAAGGAGATGGAAATTAAGAAAATATGAAGATGGAAATGAAGAAAATATGGAGATGAAAACGAAAAACATATGTAGAAATGAAAAATGTATGAAGATGAAGCAAGACTAACATAAAAAAAAAAGATAACTCTAAAATCCAGGCAGCTGAAATGAAATTTCTAAGAAGCACTCTAGATTATAGTACCTAAATGAAAAGAAAATCACAGAGATAAGAAATAAACTAGGGGTCGAACCACTGCTGGAGAAACTGGAAAGAAATCATAAAAGATGGTATAAACATCTCATACGAATGCCCGACAGCCAACTACCAGCACTCGCAGTGGACTACAGATGCAGAGGGAGAAGAGATGTAGGAAGGCCCAGAAGGAAGTGGACACCGGAACAAGTTCTTGAACCTAACCCTTCAAGTTCAGAAGAAAAAGAAGAAGAAGAAGAAGAAGAAGAAGAAGATGATGAAGAAGATGAAGAAGATGAAGAAGATGAAGAAGAAGAAATGAAAAAATATGGAGATGGAAATGAAAAAAAATATGGAGGTGGAAACGATAAAAAATATGAAGGCTAAAATGAAAACAAAAGGGGATGGAAATAATGAAATAATAAGCAGATGGAAATGAAAAAAATGGAGATGGAAATGAAAAAAAATGATGGAGATGGAAATGAAAAAAAATGGTGGAGATGGAAATGAAAAAAATTATGGAGATGGAAATGAAAAAAATTATGGAGATGAAAATAAAAAAAGCTGGAAACAGATATAAAGAAGTAGAAGACGGAAAAGCTGGGGATGACAAAAAGGAAGCTGGAAAATCAAAATGGAAAAGAGAAGATGAAAATTTTGAAAAATTAATAAAACCATCTTCTGTCAACCATTTCAATTCACATAGCACGTAGTCTCGATCAGTTCTTCAAACCCAACGGTCAGGTGACACGTCCCACCAGCCACACCCACGCCTCGTCGCTTCCTGCCTGGGCATTACGCGTCGGCCGGCGCTGCGGACGCCCCCTTCATACGCGAACGGTTAGAAACCAGGGGGCCTTGCGTCACTCGACTGTCGCGGGGGGGGGGACGAAATGGACGCGACGACTCATCTCCCACGACACTTCGCTTTCCTCGTATGGCGGCGTCTGGCAAGAAGCAGAACCTGCTGTCGTGTCTGGTCCACTGCATTTTTTTTAAACATGACTCACCGAAATATAGGGGGAGCGATAATCGTACACAATAATAATAAAAGTAATAGAAATAATAGCAATAGCAATAATAATAATAATAATAATAATAATAATAATAATAATAATAATAATAATAATAATATCATCCTATGGCCGAGATCGCTAAGGCAGTAGTGCTGTGGCGGTCTCGGACCAAAGATTCACTGTGGAGACGACCCGCGAAGAGAGATACCTAGAGGGAGAAATACTCCTCAAATCTACATGTAGTTCGGATCTCACCATTCACAGGGGAAGACAGAACCGTCACATCCAGCGATAAAACACGCACTACACGAACGGGAATAATGTCTACAGCAGTTGATGTGCCTGGAAAAATCAATCAATCCATCTGCAATGATAGGGATCGAATCTATGTTTCAGTCGAGCAGTATGACCGCTACATCACGGGTCACCTTTTACTTACGGTACATAATATTCACATGAACATAAACATTTACTTAACATTATGTACTGTAAATTAATGAAATTAAAGTACTCGGATTGGCATGGTTCTTTACATCTTTCGACAAGAATGCCGCACATATTATTTTTTATATTTATATTTATACAAGTTTGGTGAAACAGCTCGTCTTTTATTAAATTAATAATGCAATATTCAATATTGCATCAACATACGCAATGTGGAAAGTATCCCGTTTAATTTTTCTTCCTAATGTCCTATACTTGCAGTTCAGTTTTGCACGAAGATATCTGTGCGCTAGATAGGCTGTCTATGAATTGAACTTCTTGAAACTTTGATGTGCATTAAAACGCCAATATTTTCAGTGTTCAGAAGAAGTGGAGTATTTTCAGACTTGTTAAATTTGTGTATCAAAACAACCAAAACGTTCGGACGAACACTTCCATAATTTTCAAAAAGGGAAAAAGGTAGTAGCTCAAATTGTCTGGAAAACTTGTTCTGCTCTCTAGCTCTCGCAGGACACGGTTATGGAATACGAAGCCTCGGTTTCAAAGTACAGGGTTCGAATTACTTACCGATTACCTTGAGTTTAGAGTACAGGGTTCGAATTTCCTGCAAGTCACGCCCTCTGCATTTACAGTTTTTCTTTTGTTTTGTTCATAGAATTTCTTTTGTCGGCAATTTTCATGAATGGGGCTTGGCGTATTGGAACTGTGTCATTATAAATGGCATGGCAAGGCAGAAATTGGCTGTAGGATATTACGGAGTACTTACGTACTGGTAATAATGTTTTGAATCCTTACGTTCTTTGCATTTAGAATGTATTTTGAAATAAAAATAGAACTGACATAACATTTTACATACTACACTTCTTTTATTTCAGTTGGTCTCTCTGACGCGTTTCGCAGTACAAAATTTGCACACTAAACTATGTTAAAACGTTATATTACCTTTGTAGCAAATTGATCTTACTGCGTGAAATTGACATATTTTACCAATGCAAAACTCCTTGTGAAAAGAAAACAAACTAGAAGATAATATCTTTAGTGCAGCAACCGTAGAGAGAGGGGGCTATGCGGCTTCAGTCCCCAATAAGTGATATAAGGTTAGCGTATCGGGCAGTTATATCCACGTTTGGGGCTTCACACCCAGTCGATGCCGTGGATTTTCAAGAGCGAAAAAACAATTCATACGCCTTCATTCGAAGGGAAAATCTGATCCATGTTGTATATTTTGTGCATGTAAAATATTCTCAAGTTTAAAAGACGCATCTGACCTAAATTGAAAATCGTCTGTTTCGTCGCCCGAGTAATAACTTCTTTCTCCGCTAGATGGTGAAAGGAGCGTAGCAAAATTTGCGTGGTCAGACAGAAGACGGATGACCCGAGTGTCGCCACGTAAAATAAAGCATCACTGAATTGAATACCAATGAAAGTCATTCAGCATATGACGTTTTTACGTTAACAATATGATTTAATTTCTTCAAACAAATGGTTGCCCCGACAGGGACTCAAACCCGGTCCTTCTGGTGTAAACCAGCTGCTCTAACCACTAAGTTGCCGAGACAACCAATCCTTTGAACAGTAAACAGCGCGATTATTGCTCCTTGTATATACTATATATAATTGTCACCATTCCGTCACCATGTTGGACGCTCGGAAAATATATTCCGCAATATTTCGGAAGAATATATTGAATTTCTTTACGATTGCGGAATTAATTCCCCGAGCGTCCAACAAGGTGACGGGATGGTTACAATTATCTATAGTTATCAATAGGAACTACAATTTAATAAATAAAAATACACTGTATACATTCAGCATACACGAAAAATTATTTATAAGGAAATGTTAAATTGTCTGGATACCATACTTTAGCCTGCCCCACTGAAAATTCCCGAGTGCGTCTCAGCAGACTGTCAATAAAAATGTTTCGGTATTGTCGGTTGTTTTTAGTTACAACGACACGCGAAAACTCCTTTTTCTGAAGATACATTATTTTCTATTGATCTATTGAGTTATGGCATTACGTCATTGGGATTCTCTTCTCTAGCAGAGAATTGAATTGAATTAATGTCTTATTTTAGGTGGCGAGACTCGGGCCATCAGGCCCGCTCTTCGACGGAAGACGTGACCATGCAAATTTCGCTACGCTCCTTTCACCAATTAGCAGAGAAAGGAGGTATTTCTTGGGCGAGAAACAGGCGGATCTGAATTTAGCTCAGAGGCGTCATTTAGACATGATGATCTTTTACACGCAAGTAAATCTACTAACATGGGACAGCCGGCTTTACTTCCCCTCCGAAGGAAGGCGTACGAAGGATTTTTTCACCCTTAAAAGTCCACGGCTCCGATCGGGTTTGAGTCCGCCACTTTGGGTATAACAGTCCGATACGCTAACGATAACAGTCAATAATAGTATAACAGTCGATACGATAACAGTCGAATCGATAACAGTCCGATACGCTAACCGCCACACCATCGCCGCGCCGCGGATTCTCTTCTAGTAGAAACTTTCTATTGGTCCGCGTCTACGAAAATTCAGTTGAGAACCTACATACGCGGTTACATCCGGTGAATATTAATTTAGCAAGGCTGGCAAACCACTCTAACATTAAAGTTATAAAAATAACGAAAACCATCCACAACAAGGACAGACACATTGAGTGTGAGTGGAAACGTATTTCCTAATTATGAACCTCAAATTATTATCATCTAATAGCCATCATGTTATTTACAAGGCCGTTACGAAATATGACCGGCAATAATATTTATTATGCTACTAAATACGCATACCTCATTATGGATGTGGGGAAGAAATTATTGCCTTGTTATTATAACACTTTTTGGTGACGGTATCTTAAATTACATTACGTTGTCGTAGGGTACAAATACGGTTAAAGTTATAGTACATAGTTATTTGAGATCTCCCTTTCTTAAAAACAGCCCATTCTTTGTGTCAACTGTTTTTCGAGATAACAGCAAAAAGCATGAAAGAAGAAAGAAAACAATAAACTGTGACAAAGAATAAACACAAAATAAAAGAATAAGAGGAATGGGAGAACAAGTAGGTAAATAGAAATACCAACGAAGAAAGATACCAATTGCGTAAACATGAATATAATTACCGAGAAGCACTAATATTTTGAACCAATTTATTTTTGTGCCGGTCTATACCGTTAGAATTTATTTTTATTAATACACAATTCCAAATCTCACATTCTACAAAATAGTGAAACTCAAGAAATGAGAAATGAATGAATAACAAATGGAGAATAAAAATTCCACAATTCGCATTGATTTATTATTATTGGCAATCAGATATTAACAACTGAATTTATTCAGGAACATGCAACATTTTCCCCTAAATGAAATATCATTCAAGTATATCTTCCATTAATCTTATAAACAATAATAATTTGATTCATGACGTTAGCGATTCGTAAGTTTTCAGTACCCAGCTAAATCTTAAGTCGATATTTGGAATTTAAAACGGCTTAATTTAGACATTTCAACACAATACAGAGTAAAACGGTTATGAAACAAATTATAAATAACTGAAATAAAACTTTTTTTGCTACCCAAATCACTCATTTTTATTTAGAACTAAGTTTACACCGTTTGAACTTTATCTTACACGAAGTGTAAAGAAAGCTTAAGTAATACTGTAAAAAATTGATGTGGATGTTCTCACAGATATTAACGTTTAGGATATCCCTGATATATAACAAATATAATTTACAAACAAGTCATTACTGCCACTTATATGTCCGTTAGTGAAGAGCACTAGAGTCAGAACCGTACACAGGAGTTTTTGGAACATGGAATTCATACAATATTTGCGAAAATTTCTTAAAATGACTTCAATATTTTTTTCTGATTGTAGCAATGAAGACGAAGACAAAACTACATATTGCTGTGTAAAATCAAAACAGGAACCTTCACCCATTATTGACATTTGAATTTTACGAGTTAATGGATACAGTTATAATACAAAATAATACTACTCTGAATACAAATGTATTCCGGCAATTTACGTATTTTTTAACTGATTATATTGAATATTTGGTAAAGGTTTCATTATGGTAAAAATACATATTACACCATTACATGGCTTGCCTTCTATCGTATATATGTTTAATCACTGAGAGATGAGGATGTATTATGAATTCAGGATATGATATTTATAACAAAAGCCGCAATTTGGCCTGAAAATCCATATTTTGTAACTGTTATAAAGCTATAACAACATCTAGAGTCGTATACTCAGAACGCAAATTGCCAAAAGAGACCGTCCAGAGAAAACTCCAAAAAAGAGAAAAGAGAGAGTAGATCGTCCTTGTATAATCCTCACATGTAAGAATTTTACATGGTAACAGAAGCTAAGAAAAACTGTTCTTACAACATAACCACATGTGTAACTCGGAAAACATTAGCTTTCTGATTACCACTGCACCTCCAATCTTGCATTTCTTCGATGTGCGACTGACGTCATCTCAACTCGCATTTCCATTCACACCTTCAGACCTGCTTCTTTGGCTTGTAGATTTCACGGAGTAAATACTACTTCGCCAGTTTCTCCAAATTCTACGAACATTTAGTCTCTCTTGTACTCACAGTTGGTTTCTGGCGAAAACACACATATTCTGACTAAAAGTGTTAGATAATAGTGTGCCTAAGGAATATCGCTAAATTGCCTCATGGGTCTTTTCGAAAATATGCCGTTTTTGGACAGACATGCTTCATCAACATTCAGCTACTTTAACATAATATATCCGTTCATCCTCACTCAAATGTCAAGAATATAATAAACTCAACAACGTGACTCTACGAAATTAATGCAATTAGAAGTGTAAATAACTTTTTGTTTATACAAATATGGTATTGCCATTGCGAACTTCATTCTGCGCAATAATATTTAATGGATGATTGTCAAGTACACCGGGTGATCCACCAACTATGAACCACTCCCATAACTTCTCAAAGGTTCACGATATCGAAATGCAGTTTTCGCGCAACAATGCTAAATTAAGGGTCTAGTACACTCTTGTACGAATATTGTTCGTTTTGAAAATAAATAAATCTTCTTTGATTTTCTACATGGAACTACATTTTTTCTCATCCACAATGGACAAATTATAAAAAGAGGAAACAATTATGTATAATTAGGGAATGATTTGAAAATAATATCGAATAAAAAAGTATATTTCTGACATGCGATTTGAAATGTTACGTAATGGTAGGTAGGTCAATATTTACTTTCAGCGGCACTTGACGCAATTCTATTCTGCGCAGGTTTCACCGACGCAGATTAAGGCAGGGGAAATGGAACCCGTTGATTTTCACTGATCATAATGTCAATTATCTTAATATTTTGCACTTTATAGAACCCAAAGCTCCTACTGACCTTGTTTTTATGTAATCCGGGAATATGAGTACTCTCATACGAGTATACACACAAAATCGTAAAAGCATGAGTACTGGAATATGTGTATGGTAAATGTGTAGGGTAACAGACTTGTAGAAAAGACATCCTTGGGGAATATTGTAGTTCACTGCAAATTTTGTTTTATGTCCTACAAATTTATGTAGTAAATAGATTAACAGAAAGGAATAATAGAAAATTTGTACCGATGTATGATATGATGAAATATTTCAAGATGTTATTGTAAAAATAGTCATCCAGCCATTCCCTTCTTCTATACCTGAATACTTTAATGCTGAATAGCTTAATAGCATGTTACTACAGCTACTACAAATCGAGCTTAATTCTCGATAAGTTTTAAAATAACTTTTTCAAACAGTCACTAGTCATAGCCGTTCTTTCAAAACATGAACAGCGATCTAAAAGCGCAGCTTTTTTTAGCACAAGCACTACAAGTGAGACTATTCTCAAGTTATCAGATAAATCTGAAAATACAACAAACAAAACAAAAGATTTTCGTCTGACCGCATGAGCTACTATTGACCTTAATGTATCATTAAGTGAGTTGTATGATTTAATAAAAATTAAACTGAAAGTTAGAAAGGTTGTTTAGTGTATGACACCCATGGTAAAAGTGACTATCTTTTATTGATACATTATTGCTTACTATTGCTCTCAATACGGAAATCGATTTGACCTGCATAATTACCTAGATCGAGAGAATCATGGTTTGGAGACATATATTTATTTATTTATTTTATAGGTAATTATTACAAACAAATTTGATTACTTGATCCTATGTGGCTAGGCTGAAGGCCTTTAAGCCATCCAGTTACAATAGCCTTGACATCCTTTACGCCGTTTCTATGTAGGGATGATCCTTTCGATTACTTGCTGTATTCATCTTTGGGGGTGCCGTCAGTAGGCCCTCTGGGTGAGCGGAGATAAGTGGCTCGGCTCACTGGTGAGTCCGCCTGGACAAATTTGGGGTTCTCGCGCGGTCTGCATGGCGGGCAGATCAAAGCGCGCGGAAGAAGAGACCACAGGTAAACGGCTCAGGGGCTCTGTTGGACGGTTGGTCGAAAGAAACGCCTGCTGAAGGTGGGAAACCGTGACCGGTCGAGATGACCGAGTACATTCTAATCTGGGGTGTGCCGACGTTTATTTTAGCTATTTTATTTTCTGGCGCGGGGCGTTCCCGCCTCGTCATTCCTTTCCAGTGCTTGGGCCTCGTCTCAGCAACCTGAAAGTCAAAAACAGCGCGCGAACAGAAGATCGTCCGCACCAACGGCTCTGCCCTTACATTTTCGATCCGGCCTTTCCCTTCACCCCCTAATGTGTGCTTATAATACTAGCCAGTTTTATTGTGTATTTATGTTGTAATTGACCAGTTTATTCACTATCGCGTTGCGGCCCGGACTCGGCGCCGGGTTATTGTGTGAGATAGCGCGTTGCTGCGGTCTTCCCCCTTTGGGAAAAAATGTGTAAATCTGTGTAACATTATCCAGTATATTTCAATATAAATTTGGGAAACCGGATTCGTTTACGGATTGGGAAAACCGTTGTTTCAGCTATAAAGAACACCCATGAAGCATCTCCTAATTAATATATGTTAGCTGAGTTTAAAATTTTCACATTAATGCATGCCTGCTTCCGGAGAAATATAATAGCCTAATATAGTAAATATTATTAATGTTCTGTTGAGTTTTTTACTTCTTTGAGATATTGATTTTGAAATTTTGATAAAAATGCTTACTACCCGTTAAATCAGACACATCCGGCGCATTCGTTTTAGTGTCACCTTGATAAAAATTTTTAGCGTCGACGGATTATTCCAGTGTGCCTCAAAGAGAAAGTATCGGGATTGGTCGCGAGAAATCTTTGGCTTTCTTTAAAGTAACCGGCCTGGTCACATTAAGTTACGTGCAGTGAATGATTCTGAACAAAGTAATTGCTCAACAGAAGTTATTGGCTTTCGCGAACGGCAGGTCCTCGCGATTTCAAGCGAACATTTCCACGTCGGCGTGCGGTTAAATTTAACGATACTTTAGTGCTCCGAAATACTGTTTTGGCTAGACTCTTACTTTTCTCAAGTGGACGAATACCTCTCATAAAACCAATTTCCTGTTTTTCGGCAAGCAGTAGCAGTGATTGGTCCTCTTTTAGGTTCGTGAACAAATATCACCAGTAGCTGTTTTTGGAAATGGGAATCGGTAAGGTTTTAAATGCAGCACTCTACAACTTCCTCTGTCGGAGAGGCGTCATTTCTCTAAATTTTGAGGAAGGATGGGAATTTGGGTTTCCTGTCGCCTTCAGTTCAGTTGTGGTGGAAAAATAAACCATATCTTAAAAATAAAACGACTGTTGAATAGAGGGTTTCTCTTGAATAGCTCTAATCAGCACACGCTAGAAACGTAAAAACGTATTAATACACTTGGCAGTGGTTTGTCGGGTAAGGGATAATTTCAAATTGCGAACAGTTGTTGCTGTAAAGGTTCAATCTGAAATCCGTTAATTTCCCTGCTCGTAAAAGGAAATGAAAATTCGACAGGAAAGACCAAGTCACATTATTAAATTAATATAGGGAATAAGTTTCTTTTTAAACATTTTAAATTTCTCTATTACTTCTAAACTACTTAGGTAAAATTGTGAGTATTTCAAATTAGAAAATTTATAAAGTTGGATGTTGATCATGAATGATTTTCCCTAGTCGTTTAGATTTTTAAAAACATGCTGTCTGATATAAATGTAACTCTTTCTTTGCAATTCATGGTGTTTGTCATGTCTTTCGCATATTTTTTTTGTGCACATGGCCGTTGAAAGTTTGATCGCAATAACAATAAACATAAATAAAATATATTGTTGTGTCACTACGACAAAGTTGTGTGGCAAACTGTTTTTCTTAATGAAACTTTTCATTCACGTGTCGTGTTTCTGTTATGCAAGCTTTCCATTTGCTTACGCTTTATAAATTTATAAGAAATTCATACAGCCCTCCGAAATTTTCTCGATTGACTTTTTAGTCCTGATATCTAAAAACATTGCTTGGAGTGTTTTTACAGTAATGAAAGTATTAGATTCGGTAAAGAAACATTTTAAATCCGTTAATGGTGTATACGTTAATGGAACCACATACAAATCGGTTTTTTAGATATTTGTGGAAACGTCCTGCATCAATTATGTAAATTGGTGTATTGGAGCATATAGCGCAGGTATTGAAGAAATTTCCGTGATCGTGAAAGAATTAGTGATTCCTAAATTGATGTCGAGAAAATGTCCAAGCATTTGTAACCTACTTAATTATTAGTCATCATTTATATTCGTAAAAAATAAACTAGAATCATGATAAGGAATATATGCAACACGACTATTTGCCGGCAGCGCTTGTTCATGAACGTGTCCTAGTGCCTTTTGATAACACACTTCAGACGTATGTTCCAGTCAGTTCATGTCAGCCTTTCAACAAAGAATTACTCTTTCAGGTATAGAGAGAACGGACTGTTGAAATCTTTTTGCGCTGCGACATTTAGGCACGGAAACGGTATCGGATATTGCAGGCAAAACTATAACTTCTTTATCTAACCGACTCACAACTCAGATCAAAACCATTTTACCATTCCTACTCTACGAAACACTACATCCACCTTTTGGCAACGTGAGGTCACCGTTGCCGTAAAGAACATAACTAAAACTGAACGACATTCGTTGCACTAGTGTCAAGGTAGTTGCGAATAAAATATTTGAGATGACACATTATGGGAATATGGAATTAATTAAGGAAAACAGAACTTTCCTGTTACGTCGCATTAACTATACATTTATTTTTGCCCATTTGTTATATATTGTGTACATAAAGTTCCAATGTTCCATACTTAGTATCATTACACGGCATTGGTTTACGACCGGCCTGCAACAACCCTGCTTCACGCGGAGAATTCTGCCACTTACGAGCCAGCCGTCTGCCCGCCGAGAGTGCTAATGTGGCAAGTAGTAGGGGGTAGGCAGGTTGTGGCGAGGGGAAATCTGCGGGAGTGGGGTCGAACGCGGCGCCTAGATTTGAATGCTTGGGCGTATCAATGCAAATGA
>BOPP01000154.1:2734503-2749649 GCA_017312745.1 Gryllus bimaculatus
TGTAGTCCATTGCCTCGCAACGCGGTGTTCACTGCGCGTGATCTGTGTGCGGCAGGTGTGCCTGATGTGCGCGGCGGCGGCGGCGGTGGCGGTGCTGGCGGCGGGCGGCGCGCAGGCCGGCGAGGCGCCGGTGCAGAAGCGCGGCGTGGTGGGGCTGGGCTACGGCTACGGCGGGCTGCACGGCGTGGGCTACGCCGGCGGCTACGGCTACGGCCACGGCCACTACGGCCTGCCCGTCGCCTCCTACGGCTACCACGGCTACCACGCGCCCCTCGCCTACTCCAAGGTCGTCGTGCCCACCGTCGCGAAGGTAAGACGCGTTTGGAGGGAGAGAGGAAGAGACGGATAGAGGGAGGGAGAGAGATGGGAGAGAGAGGAAGACAAATGGAGAGAGAGGGAGAAATCCTGAAGTTTCGCGAACTCCAATCCTACATTTCCAAAGAAACCGACTCCAATTATTGTCCAACCAAAATCCTACATTTTGCCTCAAACCAAAATCCTACATTTTGCCTCAAACCAAAAATCCTACATTTTGCCTCAAACCAAAATCATTATTTCTCGAACCAAAATCGTACATTATTTCTCGAACCAAAATCATACATTATTTCTCGAACCAAAATCATACATTATTTCTGTAACCAGAATCTTAGAAATGAGCAGAAACATCATTTGGCACAACTGAAAAAATAGCAGGCTCTCTTAACGTTATTTTAACCTGATATGTGACAGGAACTAATTATTGATTCGTAATCCCAGCTCATGGGTCCGAGTACTCTCAAAATAAAATTTACCAGCTGTCGAAAATTGTCACTAGTAAACAATTTCCAGATTCTTTATACAGATAGAAAATAGCTTGTTTGCAGTTAACAGATTTCTGTGCGCTGCCTTCTTGTAGTTAGTTAAATAAGCTTTCAGTTGTTGCAAAGTGAACGTTATTTACATAACTGCATATTATTAACTTAGTCAAGAACCAATTCAATTTAATATTTTCCTTTTTCACAAAAACATGTTCATTCCAACTATGCTAATACCCTCGTAGGATAGGGATGGTTTTATAAAAGACGATGTATTTAAAGCAATGCTGAGTTACGAACATAGAAAAACAACACAAAATTAGGGTGGGCGAAAGAAGTGAATGGATGTCAAAATGAACACAAAGAGAGAAGGTTTAGAAACGACTGGATTGACGTACATGATGAATACTGAAAGAGAAAAGGTAGTAATACAGGATAACCTGAATATTTTTTCATTGTATAAAATTAATTAATATTATGACGTTTTTCATTGCATATCTCGTTACACAGTAGTTTTACTCCCACTTATTTTGATACATTTCACCATAAAAATATTTTTCCGCTCGGAAGAATCAAAGAAATTTTTTTTCGAAAGCCGATCACAAAATCATTTTAAAATTCCTTTATTAAATTGCCCATTGCAACTCATTAAAAATTCAATTCAATTATAATGTAAATAATCAAATCCGTTCTCGCTTTCCCAAGGATATTTTCACCCATCTCAAAAATTAATTTATCTTTAAAATTATCATTCTTATAAAATAATTAATTAAAAATTTAATAGTTACGTAAACTATGTTTGTATAACTTAAATCAAGGCATGAGAGTTAATTCCAGTAAACTGTCGGCAACTTACCTCAATAATACTGTACGTTAAAAGTTGTTCAACAGCTTAAAAAAATGCATGTATGATTTGAACAGGAAGGGGAAAAAAGGTCTTCACCAAACAATTGAACGCGCTTTCATTGGGCGCAGGCGAAAGTACAGACACCAACATGCACTGCATGCGTCGCGAAGAAGGATCCGTCGACTAATCGAATCGATTGGCGCGAGGTCGAAAGTCGATCCAGTCGTGTTTGGGCAACGCGCTTTCCTCAAGGACCAAACGAGCGACATTCCGTACACAGGCACGCATGCAGGAATGTTAGAAAGTATACGCACTCGATATGATAGACGTATTTTAATAGCGAGAGATCGTGATGAACAGAAGAATCG
This sequence comes from Gryllus bimaculatus, assembly GCA_017312745.1. Lineage (NCBI taxonomy): Eukaryota > Metazoa > Arthropoda > Insecta > Orthoptera > Gryllidae > Gryllus > Gryllus bimaculatus. Next base: position 2,736,513 of record BOPP01000154.1, read on the forward strand.
TCTACGATCCCTCAACAACGGGAGATTACGGTATTTGGATAGTTGTTTTGGATAATAGATCACTGCTGAAAAAAATGAGACGGTGCCTTTTAGGGAGAAAGGAGCTAAAAGAAAATTATAAAACTTATATTTATGTAATTAGCGTAAAAAATGTTTCAGAAGGAAAAATGTTGTGGGAGTTATAAAGAGTTCTAGTAATTCAGTGGCGACAAAATACCCGAGGGCCGTAGGCCCGAAAGTATTTTGTCTTCTTCTTCTTTACTCTTTTATTTTAGGCTAGAGCCCGTTTCTTTACAAAGGATACTTAATTAGAATTTTAAAAAAACCTGATACATTACATTTATGTAGTCATATTTATAAATTGACACTATATTCATGCCGACTTGTTTCACAAAACGTCTTTCCATCTAGTTCTTGGACGTCCTTCCTTCCGGTCTTCTATCTCTAGTCACTTTCACCAGTCTGTCTTCTTCCATTCTGTCTATATATTTATCTACGTATTTTCTCGTTAGAGATAATTAGAACCAGTGGTACATACAAGATTTTATTGTTTTTCACTAATTTTAATGAGTCAGATTCAAGTAACTCGATGTTAACTTGACTCTGTCTTCTCATATTTCCCTTCCATAATTTATTTTCATAATTCCCTCTATATAATAGAATATGTAGCAACATTGAACTGATTTCATACTTCCAACCACGATCCTCTCGACCAAGGTAAGTTGTACAGAGTACATGAAGCTCCGTATGAAAAGCAATAACGTATTAGCTAAATATTAGATTAGTAATGTTCATAACATTCAGGTGTAGGCAAGGCACCTTAATGCCATAGCAATTCATACCCTGATCTACGTGCCTCGGTTATAACCGAATCCTCAACTTCCTGTTACAGGTGGCATATCCGGCTTACTCGTATTCGGCGTACCCGTACGTGGGATACAACAAGTTGGCGTACGCCGGCTACCCGCTCGGTTACAGCAAGTTGGCTTACAGTGCCTATCCCAGCTACGCCTACTCCAAGGTGCTGTCTCCTTACCATTACTGGTAATCAGTTCATCCGCTGACAAGGTCATCAATTGCTGGAGGACACACTTCCTTATGGGCAACGCCGAGGATACATAACACGGTCTTCATTTTTTCAAAACCTGAGGATTTATTTTCTAGTTTTTATGATTTGTAAGGATATACGATTTCTTTAGATGAAAAAAATTGAGTTAACAGAAATGACTTAACGAGATTCGAATTTCGGAATTCTAAGCGGACATAGAAAATTTGAGATAGGCCTAATCAGGGTCTCCAAAGAAATCGACGCTCTACGTTTTAACTTATTTGGCGGAAATGATTTATGTAATGGATGCCCTGAAATCGTATGTATTATTAGTCTATACTCGGACGACATTTCATACGACCATGTTCTTACGGAAGGGACTTACAAACGTGACGACGAAAATGACAAATTTCACGGGATATAGTTAAAACCTCAATTCTAATCGTTCATTCATTTCAACAGGTTCAAAACTGATTTGGTACATATTGTAAAATAATATGCACCATTGGCAATTTATTTTCTAAGCCTTTTCTTCTCTGAGAAGCATTGCTTTCATAAACGGAATAACTAGTCATTAAAATCGGGACAAACCGCAATTGACTGTATGGTTAAACGTATCGTCAGTAGCCACTCTGTTATTTCATTGGTTAATAGTTGTTTCCTCTACTTTATCCATTATTATAAAAGTTCATAACATCATAACAAAGTTTATATCCACTGGTAGTATTTTACATCGAATGATGAGAAAAAAATAAACTCAACTTCCGCGTGTACTAAATTTTTAGCACAAACAAAAGAGTCACATGGAGATTAAATGAAAAGAAAATATGGCTAATATTTCCATCGTGAATTTGGAGTTACGTTTTTAGCCAGTAAACGGGATTTATTAACCCGAGTATTGTCAGAGAAAAGAATGGGGTTTAAAGGCAAATGTGAACACACTATAATATGTAATTTGTATCTAACTAAATTTAGGATATAATCTATTACAAAGTTTAAAAATTAATATTTTCAGATTTTAAAAATCTCTTATTCAATAATGCAGTTCGTTTTGTACACGAAATCTTTTTCTATCTTCACAGTTGTCAGTGAGTGCAATGTTGCTTGTTGTGCTGCGACACGTTACACTCAATGCAGAAGTTATCGTGTATGAGGCATATCCGCTTTGCACCGAATTCAACTGTGTTACCTTTCATCGTTATCAGTCATACACTGCACGCAAACAACACATCACAGCATCCACTACATTTCCACTTAACGATCTTGATTCCGTAAATTCGAGTAAACCAATGCTATCTGACACGAAAGTTGCTTTTGGTATTAAGTCTAGTAATTGCTAAGTCTCCTCTATAGCGGGAGCTTTTTTTCTGCATTAATGCACGCGTAATGCACCGTACATATAGAGGTGTGAAGTTATGTATCGTAAAGTCACGATACGTTTAACATTATTTCTTTAGTGCATATGCTCTTTTAAGCTGTACTAAGCTTCTGACATATTTGCGTATGTGCCAGTCGAGTAAATTCCATGTTTCCGCACAAATCCACGTACTGGGGTACAAATGGACATTAATATAATGTCGCTACGGTTACACAGGATACATATTATTCGCATTTTGCCGCCATTTTCTCCTAGCTTCATTTCATACGTATTGGCCTATCCTCGATGTAGGTGTTATTCGCTGCGTACTATAGATAAACTTTTAGTTTATTATTTTCACTGAACAGCTTTATTCATAGCGATATAGTGACCTCACGAGGTATAAAAAAATATATAAGGCCAAGTATGTTACACATCTACTGAAGCTCTTTTTTAAGCTTTCTTTTAAGCTTTAGCTTTCTTTCATTTAAGACGCGCTTTGACGCACTTCATATTTGGCACTGACTAAACAAATTGGTTTTTAATGAACTCGCATACGATATTCACTATTTTTACGATGAAAATAAATCCAATTACATTTAAGTCTCAACTTAACAAAAAATTGTTGCTAGATAGAGATGGATTGATAAAAATCTTACAAACGTGTTAAACAAACCAGATATTCTCCTCTGTTGCTTATAATAGTATTGACTGTTTCTTTTAAACTCATGGATAAATATTCCCAATTAACTACTGATGAATATTGATAGCTATTGTGTTGACATGAGAAAAGAAAGAAATTATTGAATATTGAAGTTGTTCTCAAGCAGTTTTGATGGCCAACTCTTCCAAAGGAAAAGCTGTGAAATATGTGTTTCCAACTCGCAAAAGTTAACTTATTTCTGTCATTACCATCGGTGTTTTGTCGAATCAGGAAAATCCAATTAACCAAACATATCTTGGTACTTCATCAACATTATCTATGACATGCAGCACTATAATCGAATGCAAATGTGTAAATAAAGTAAAAATGGCTATTGAAGAATGTGTAAATATGTAATTTCCATTACGCACGTAAATGGCTGTACATGACTGTCTTCGAATGTATAAATGTAAAAAATAAATTACCTTTTTTTAATTACAAATACTGCTTGTTATCGAAGAACCTTTTCCAACTACAAAAGATGGAATCTCCTCTGAAATGCCCACTCAGTAATTCCAACACATCTTTTTTTCTCCTTTATTGAACATTATATTGAGGAAGTTACATTGAAGCATACCGTTTTAAAATTATTTCCTGCAAGTTTCCGTCTCTCTTTTACGGTTCGTTCTCCAATCTTGAGGCTTCAGAAGTCGATTCGTAAGCGCGAACAGCTTAAGAAATACGACCGAACCGTAGTTACCTTGCAGTTTTTGTTAATCGTAATAGAAGGTTGAAATAGTTCACCAACTCACCCTTAGATGCGAATCCAAATCCCTGCAGAGAACCTCGAGCGTCGAGTTCAAAGCGTTAGCTGCCGAGGACTCTTGCTGTGGTTGCTTTCCATCCTGAAAATACGCATTAATCACGGTTATCGTATTGTACCTTATTTAATTAATTTATTTTATTTATTTATACGAACGTCCTCCTCTAGGCACTAACTATTTTTTGTACCCTTCTGAAGACTGTTTTACTGTTGTGGTGTCACATTGTGATATACTAGACTGCATTTGCTGTATTATGGTTCCTGTGCCCTTGCCATAAGATAAATAAATAAATAAATACCGGCTGAGGTGGCTCAGGGCATCAAAAGAGACCGCTGACAGGGAGTCACGGCAGTGGCAAGATTTTATACACTGGCAAAATGACTGATTGATTGATTGATTGAACTATATGATTGATTGAACTATATGATTGATTATTTCGTGTTATCGGACTGTCAACTGCTATGATGGTTAGTCCGGAAGTGTAGTTCGTGTCTTTTTCACGGAATGAAATGATGTTGTTCCCGCCGGTTGGTGATATACGGTGGCGACATCGGCTTGCGCGTGTTTCTATATCCAGGTATCTCCCACCAGCGAGGCACAGCACCAGGCGCGCCAAGCTCCAAGCTTCCGAAGTGTGGTAGTGTAGTGGATGTGAGTGCATCTTCATGTAAGGGGTGGGGAGAGGTCAAAGAAGAAGGAAATATTGCTTGCGGGCTGTGACCCGTTTGTTAGGGCATAGCTCCGGCATTCGACTGGTGTTCATTCGAGAAACCAAGGAAAACTGCCGATCAGAGCAGCCGACTACTATAATTCTCCTCCAGACAGCATCTGAATTCGACCTACCCTCGTAGCTAGTGTAGATAATCCTTCCATCGTCGGGACTCAAACCCTGCAGCATCCATGTCAGATGCACTATAGTGACATCAGCTGATGACTTGAGTCACTTCAGCCAGTCGATAAGACGATAATGAAGTTAATTATGATGTAGCGACAATAAAATGAGAAGTAGTAGAAAGGAGAAAACCCTCAAACCGAACCCGGGACCCAGTAGTAAAACGCGTATGAGTTAACACTGGTGTAAAGGTAAGCGTATCGGACTGTTGTACCCAAGTTCTCGGATTCAAAGCCGTGGATTTTTAGAGCGAAAAAATCGGAGGGGAAGAAAAGCCGGCTGTTTCATGTTGTAGATTTTCTTCAAATAAAAGATCGTCAACCTTAAATGAAGCCTGTGAGCTAAATTCAAATCGCCTGTTTCGTCGCCCCAGAATACTTTCTTTCTCCGCCAGTTGGTAAAATTTGCGTTGACGGAAGAGCAGGCCTCTTGGCCTGAGTCTCGCCACATAAAATAAGGTATCAATTTAATTGAATTACGCAACGAGCCCCCCTCTGTTAGACAAGAATGTTCCGAAAGCAAATGGGTTGCATCATTAAATTGCATTTTTATTCAATCGTACTAAATTCTGTGAGGAGCAACCACTTAAAATGTATGTTCTCCATAAGAAGTTAGCACTATACTCCACTCGGTCCATGCTGCCCATCAGCTACTACCACAATAACGCTGTGTATTCACTAACGTAATTGACCAGAGTGTTTAAATGAAGAGACCCCTCAGGAACTGCAACACTAGCACAACTTACAAATTTTGATTTAATTTATAACACTTAAGAATAATGATAATAATTGAATAAGGTAACTTCAAAACTCCCCGAGTCCAGGCTGGTGTTACTTAGTTAAATTTTTTCTATTGAGTAGACGTCAAGAATTGCTGTCAAGATGGCACCATGGCTGAGGCTAATACAACCATTCCACAGACGCTGCATGTTCTGGGCCGCCAGAATACCCTACTGGCCGCGAAAGCCAACATTTGTCAATGTGTTAACTCAACTCTATTCCACTGGAAACTGGGGTATATAAAATACTGCCGTTTTTAATGTATGAAGGACACCACAGAAACTGGAAATCACATATTCAAGCAGACTGGCCTACAAGAAATCTTATCTCTAGCGGGAAAATGTCGTTACTGAGCGTCTCGTAGACCCAAATAATGAAAAATGTCAAAGTTGTGAACCAAAATGAACTGGTATTTAGATGTTGTACATTTTTCTATATTAAGGGGGGCAAAAGCAAAGAAAGGTATTTTTGTTGACTACAAATTCGACAACATGTAAAGGATCCAGTTTTGGACACAGTTTTGAAGGAGAAATAAGAGGATGCTTGGGAAGCATTCAAGGGAGTAATTCATGGATTTTTAGGCAACAAAAGAAATTATAACTACACTCAGTTGGTGACAGTACGACTGCAAAAACACTATGAACTCGTATGCAACAGCTCCGTTAAAATCCATTTTCTCCATTCCCGCCTATTACTATTTTCTCCTAGTTGTGGAGCAGTCAGTGATGAAAATTGAAAAAGATTCCACCAGGAATGGTGATCTGAATGAGTTTCTTTAGTGGGAGAAACATATCAGGGCCGTTGTAACTCAGAAATACTTGAGGATTACTGCTGGTCTGTATGTAGAGATACTCCGGAACTCACAATCGGGAAGCTAAAGGACAGTGATTTGAAGCCATCACATAATTCTCTTCAAAACAAACAATTGGGTACTTTTTTCAACAATATAGAATTTCTTATACGTATTTGAATGTGTACGTTGTGTAATGTGTGATTCAAGTGTACGTTGTTGGCGTAAATTATTAAAATGAATAGTTTTCTCTTAAACTGTTCAAATAAAATATTACGATATTATAATAATATATACAATAAAATAATATAATAGTATGATATCTATTGGATATCATAAAAACAAGAGCTAATAAAAATTGTCCTATTAGTTTTTATCAACCCCAAATTAGTAATATTGGGCTAAAGTGAAGGAAACAATGTTTTTGTTGGCCAGTGTAATACAGAATAGTTTCTCAAAAGAAAGCGCGTAAATCGGATTTTAGTGATTCAAAATACATCACAACTCACCTCCCTCAGCTGGAACTCCTCCCGAACGGCAGCTCGCACTTCCTCCAACAGCGCCCGCGGTTGAAACGATTCACTCTCACGCGACTCATCCCGCGAGTCGGTTCGCGAACCGGTTCTTTTCGTTCCTCGCAACACTGCCGCGTTTTTCTTCAACCACCGTCTCACGCCGCCTTTCGTTTTGGCGCCGGCCGACGGAGACTCGTTCACGGAACGACTACTCTCTCGCGGAGAATCGAGAACGATCGAACTGACCGACGTATCAGAACAGAGAGGTTTCTCCAGTTGCGGGGAATCCCCTTTTGGAAGTTTGGAGATTAATGCCGCATCTTTATTCAGGTCTTGTTTTTTGCGGGCGTTAGTGGGTGGGGTCGTAACAATACTCATCGTTTTCTTGTCGCCCGGGGGATGGATCTGAGTACCGAAGGTAGCTCTAACATCTTCAGAAATATGCTGATAGTGCTGGTCGCTCAATCTCCGAACAGAGGCAGGTCTCGCAAGACCTCTAAACGAAGGACAGCTGGACGAAATCCCCACAGGTTTACTCAGCTCGAAAAAAAACGGAGACGTTGCACAATCTCTACGTGATGCACTAAACTTTTCGGACTCTTTACTCTTTCGAAACATATCCGTTTCTTTAGCTTCTGACTTGCCCATTATCTCACGAAAATGTCTTTTGTCTTCCAACAAGTGGTGTCCAGGAGGCATTGAATCGGCGTCTTCACTTTTCTCGCGACTGTCACTTATTTCTTCACATCCACAACAATACACGGATTTACGTTCGACTATTGGTTCGAGGATTTGCCCAAGATCGCCCCCTTCGTTTCGTTTAGGTGTCGGCTGGTGAATTTGTTCACGACTTGGGTCCACTCCTGGGACAATCTTCAGGGGCAATATGGGAGTGCTGCAGTGTGGACACACATGTGGACGACCGCCGGAGTGAAGATCGTTGTGAATAAACTCCGTTTGAGTGGAGGCGTTTTTAGATCGCCTCTCGTGATATTCCTGCATGAGGCGATCACAGGCTGCAAGGCTAGTGGTGGTTGCCTGAAACAATGGAAAGGGAATTATTTCATAAACTCAATTGTTTCTGCTATATTTATTAGCCAACTGTTTAATTTTCCATGACAATAATTGACAATGTCGTCCTCATTTCGAGGATTAACAAGCAATGCTCACTAATGTCTAAAGGACAATAATTGTAAATAGAAATATTTTTATTAGTGTATTTGCTTATTTTACCATAAAACTGAATAAATGTTTGTATTTTTGTGAAATACAAACGTGGTGTGTCTTAATTCACTATCTGATTTCACAAGACCTTGAAAAACATGTTTAAAACACAGTAGAAATATCCTTGCTAGTAGAAAATAACGTACAAAAGGTTTCCATAATTTTGATTATAATCATCATCACCATCATCATCAATTGCTATTTTACTGTCGCCCTGTTGGATATGCAATTACGCCCAAAATATTTATATTAAATATCTTTCATGTTGTGACTGTTCCTATCTAGCTATTGAATTTAATACTTTCAATTATTCAAAGAAATAGTGATCCCGGCCGAGAAATGAACACGCGTTTCTTGGTTGAATCTTAGTTGTTCACACTAACTGAAAAAAAAGTCACAACTACTCAGATACCGATACAACCAATGTTCCAAACAGTATTGCAGGTCTGATGTGTCTGGAATATGAAATCAATATTGTCTTGATATCTTTTTGGAAAAACAATTATTTTTACACATTCCCTCCCTCTTTCTCTCTCTCCTTCCCTCCCTCCCTCCTTCTCTCTCTCATTCCCCCATTTTCACTATCTAGAATCTCTCCTCACCCTCTATTTTCAAAAAGCTAAAAACTTCGATTTTCAAAAACTACAAAAGTAAAATTTTTCACCATTCATACAACTAAAATAATGAAGATAGGATTTTTATGGAAAAAATTTTATTCCCTATTATTTCTTTCATTAATGTCATGTACAAATTGTTGAAAATATTATTCGTTACCGCACAACCTTGAGTAAAATATGGACGATATAAAAAAACCTAGACTTTCTCACAAATAGACCCATTTAAAAAAAACAGTTCGTGCTGATTGTGCTAAATTCTATGAGTATCATGACACATTAATCGTAAAAGCTATTATGATGTATTATTTTGTTATTTCAAAAATTACACAAAATGTAATTTGTTTAAAACCTCTCATGTCATTAATATTTACTTAACTGGTGTTTTTAAAATTATTCAAGAACAATTTTTTGAAATTATGCCTAATGAAGTTCCTCGAAAACTCGAAAGGTTTTTGTGAATGTTACCTTTCTCAAAAATGACATTTATATTCAATAAAGCTTTTAATATTGGACCACGTTTATTTTCCTATAATATTCTTAATGTCATATTTCAATTTTACTATAATGGGTCCGAAAAATTGTGTAAATGCAAAGAAGAAAAGTGTTTTAGGCGACAAATGGTAGTGCGTTGAAGATGGAAGGGCAAAACCGAAACGCAAACCAGACTAAAGAGATTAGGAACGTAATTAGCACGAGAAAGTCTGTGCCATGGTAGAGGTACTAGTCGTATGTTTTGTTCTTACCTGCAGCGTCTCCCACAAACTGTGAATTTGCGATTCAATTGCCATTGCTGAGAGTTCCACCCGGCCGGTTGCCATTGCGCCTGAATCCTGCAACACACATGACACATCAGTGTTGCAAATTGCTTATCAAATATTTCAGCCGCGCCGAACTCTATTGCATAAATAAGACGTAGTAAATGGTTTTGGTCCAAGAATCATCTTGGTCAGATTCTTCTCTCAGATGGCAAAAACTTATCAATTCTACGTTAAAAAATAAGTCGGAGTGAAAGTGAGTGAGAACGGAAATAGAAAAAGTTTTCTCAAAATGAACTTCGGTTGAGATATTATTATTCAGAGCACCTTAATTCAACCCTGGAAGGAACCTTCATCATCAAAGGAAGGCATAATTGATACAAAGAGAATCAATGACAAACTCCCACTGACACCACTTTAATGGTTACTAAATTCGTAAGCCTCCCCCCTCCGCAGAAGCTGGGCAATTGAGTGAGGCACACATCGTTATCTCTCTTCAGACATGACGCCATGTTATTTGCAAAAATGAAGAGCGATATAGCGAACATCTATAATTGATCACATTTCGCTATTAGGCCCATTTCCTCCTCGGAAATACTCAACTCCCAGCAAGGCCCCCTGACGGTAACGGATAAACCGTGTCAAACAGTTATCACTAGGAATTGTATTTTTATGCAGTATAAATTGTCAAAATATGGCATACAATATACAGTAAAACCTTAATATATAGTAAAAACGTAAAATATACACTTAATAAGAGTAAACTTATGTAAAAACAGTACCTAACTAAACGAAATACTTACTACCATTAATAGAAATTACATTTGGATTGACTTACATCGTAATATGCAAGTTGTAGTTCAGAACTAAGCAATGAAACAGTTTTGGGCCTTTCTCATGTTAACTTCGTTTTGTGTTGGCAAACACTATGATTGCAAGCTCAAGGCAAAATGAGAAGAGAACTGATAGATAGTAATAGATAAGTAACGACTGGGTTCATGAAATCGATGTTCGAAGAATATAATTTGTTTTCTCTTTTAGTTAAGAAGGAAACTGGTCAGTGATTAAAGACCTTGTTCGTTTATATTACTGTTACTAAATTTTGCAAATCGTTCCTTTGCTACAGAATGTATAGTTTTCAAGGAGATAACAGAAAAAAGACATGAATTAATGGGAAGTCATAATCTGAAAAACTTAATATTCACTATAATCAGATTTTCACATAAATAAAAAAACAAGCCAAATGAGGAAAATAATAAATCAATCTTAAAAATTTTATGTATTATTGATAAATTATGCAACAGACACTAGCGTAACCATGAAGTATGCAGTTTCATGCGGTATAGATCAAATATGCAAACTAAAACATCGAAATAAGCATGTACGAACTCCCATTTGGAAATAAAAAATTTTACGACTAAGCTGAAGAAATATGCATTTTCATAACAATCCAATCCCTATTTAACACTTAATTCCCACGTTCTACCCAGACTGGAAGTGATTTTTACTATCTCGCGCTAAAGAAAGAACTTCTTAAGAAGAGAAAGATATGTAATGCTGCGCGAAAAAACCGCAAATTTTCGGCAGAAAAATCTCTTATTACAGGGTCCTGGTAACGAAAAAGTGGATAAATCCAGTTGTTAAATGTAGAAAAAAAATCATCCAGCACGTGGTGTAGCCAGAATCTATGTTTGATGGGTTATTAATACCGAAAATAGATTGACGGCAAAACGTCAGTTTGTTCGTCTATCACTATGCACAACGCTAGCGGCTAAACCGTTCAGCCGATTTTCTCCGAAATTGATATTCCACAATCGATTTCACTGATGTCGCGTCCCCTTGGGTTGGTAATCGATATTTTAATTTTATTTGTTTTTTTAGTTGTAGTTAGTTAATTTTAGTTGTGATGTGAATACTATTACCTAACCATTTCTAAAGGTGAGAAAGTACATGCTATGTAAGCACCACTAGTTTTACTTATAGTGCGTCTTAAACTGGTGAAGTGTTTTCTGTTGTGTTACTGTGACACTACTTCTTCAAGTGCTAATACTCAAACATAAACAGAGAGGCTGCCTCTGCAGACCTTGGCCTCGTGAAAGCTACAGCAGAATCAGTTACGTTCTTTTGTAACCTAGAGAGCGCCATAGAGGTAAATACCGCCGATCACGACTAAAGCCAGTCTCCCGGCAACCATAGCATGGGACTTCACCACCACAACGGTCCTTACAACCAGCAGATTCGAGACAGCAGCACACACCAAGGTTTTACTTCCGCAACTTTTCTTGAACGTTGGATTCAAAAATTCGGGTAGAGTGGAGATATTAGTAACAAAACCGGCCACTAATAATCTACATGCCTCGTTTCTAATGTTAATTTAAGTCGTCTCAAATGACATATGTAAAAGTACTGTAATAATTAACCATGTGCCTCGTAATTAAATAGAAAATAAAATGAAATCTCAAATTGACTTTCATAATAAAAAAGTTACTAGTATAATACGCACCGCACGGTTTATGTATGTTCATGAAAATCACTGTATCCCAAGACACGGCACGTTCTGTACCCACACATTGTGCACGACACAACCGTTTGGAATGAAGAAAATAAACATGCCATTAATGAATAATGCACTGAGAGTTTTTAATAAACTATTCGAATATTTGAAAGATAAGAAACCTGCTGAGTGCGTCTCAATTCGAACATTGCTGATACTTTTCCTGCGACTCTGATTGGGAGGTCCTGGGGTTAGAGTGCAGACAGTGGCACGATATTCGACTCTAGCTACATAGCTAGGTCGCAATAGGACCTTGTCTCGAGGAGAATCCTATATAAAATATGAATTTTCATACGATTAGTTCATCAACGTATTCGCGGAGCCCATGCATTGATTGATTGATGACTGATTGGTAATTGATTGATGATTGAAGATTGATTGATGATTGATTGATTGATTGATGATTTATTTAAGATTGATTGATTGATGATTGATTGATGGTTGAAGATTGATTAATGATTCATGATTGATTAATGATTCGAGATTGACTATTGATTGACGATTGATTGACTATTGATTGATGATTGATGATAATGCTTGCTTGTTGATTGGTGAATGATTGATTTATTGATTGATGATAATGCTTGCTTGTTGATTGGTGAATAATTGCTTGTTGATTGGTGCATGATTGGTGCATGATTGATCGACGATTGCTCGACGATTGCTCGACGATTGCTCGACGAGTGATCGACGAGTGATCGACGAGTGATCGACGAGTGATCGACGATTGCTCGACGAGTGCTCGACGATTGCTCGACGATTGCTCGACGATTGCTCGAATATTGCTCGAATATTGCTCGACGAGTGATCGAATATTGCTCGAATATTGCTCGACGAGTGATCGAATATTGCTCGAATATTGCTCGAATATTGCTCGAATATTGATCGAATATTGATCGAATATTGATCGAATATTGCTCGAATATTGCTCGAATATTGATCGAATATTGCTCGAATATTGATCGAATATTGATCGAATATTGATCGAATATTGATCGAATATTGATCGAATATTGATCGAAGATTGATCGAAGATTGATCGAAGACTGATCGAAGATTCATCGAAGACTGATCGAAGATTCATCGAAGATTCATCGAAGATTCATCGAAGATTCATCGAAGATTGATCGAAGATTGAT
>BOPP01000154.1:2762029-2764529 GCA_017312745.1 Gryllus bimaculatus
CTCTCTCTACAACTTTGAAATACATGTTTTAAAAATAATAAATGAGCGCCTTAACTTTACAGAGGAGCTACAGATCACTCAGTGTTTTCTGATCCTAACAATCACTAACTTGCATACTGTTTCGTGGTACAACTGTCTTACGTCAGTTGCATTACAACAGTTGCGACCTGCTGCTGCAGAATATACACAATTTTGCGATCTATAGGTGACTTCGAGAACCTTCTGTCGTGTATAATGAACCAAGACCAATGTGATTGGTCGGCAGCCATGTACGAATACTATTCTCGCACGGCTTGTGGAATCGTCATAATTACTGTATCCGATAACGAGCAGAAATGCATACATTCTGGAGTGGTCGTAGACAAAATATTTTAAATAGAATTTACAAACTAATAGAAAAACTTGTTTCAAATTATTATGGCCAGAAGTCATTAGTAAGGCACTCTAACCAACTGTTTAGTTTGCTTAAGAGTTAATCTACCCCTAAGCTTATCATTGACTACAACCACAACATGAAAAGCCTTGTGTACAGAATATTCTAATACTGTACTTGAAACAAATCATATATTTTAGAAACGAGATCTGGAAAGGAAGATTGATATATTTCAACAAATAATTTTTTGCGGAAATTATTCACTGGATGAAAACATGTGCTGTTTGTTTCAAAAGTAATTCTGCCTGTGTTGAGGTGATATTTATTCATGGTTGAGTTCAATGCTATTTATAATCATTTATTTGTGTAGCATTCTGTAATATTTACATTTAATTTGAAAACGAACATTTGAAATTCAAACTCAATTACTAAAAATAGTTAAATATTTTAGAATGTTATATACACAAAAAAAAGTCTTCACATTTTACTTTTCTATCCTCTTTCAATAACATACAAACTGATTTTTTTCTTTAAATCTTTAGTTATGACATTCTGCTTTGTTAAACATGAAACAATTGATTAAGAATCTTCTCTCAATTCTTTTCTAAAAATCAAATTTTTAAAAAAAGTTGAATAAAATACTATTGATTCACCAAAAGTACAAGTTTTGGACAACTGTCCAGTTTAATTGGTCACAGATTCCATGGCCTTGAGGGATACGGTTGGGTAGCCTCTGTGTTCACAATAAGGTTGGCAATGAAAGCCAACGACCAGCACCTGAGCCTCTGCTACTTCACTATTTTTATTATTTTCTCTAAGGGGCTGAGGTTTGTCGATCTGCGTCCCCAGCAGCTACTTGCCCGCCTGGGCAGCTCGATGCTTCTGCGAGAACGGGCAACTTTCCGTTGACTTCGCTCTCATTTTCACCTCCAAATCCAGAACAGGCAGTATAAGCTTAAACGGGAAATGTAGGCGCACAGCATACTCGAAATGTAACGAAGAATGGTGCTTTATAATCATTTTTATTATAATTTTATAATAATTTTTATAATATTTTTTATATTTTTATAATATTTTTATGATCATTTTTATAATTTTATAATATTTATAATTTTTAATATTTTTATAACTTTAATAACTTTTATATTTTTTATTATTTTTATTATTACTTAGTTCGTGTTGGTTTTTTGTTCCCACAATATGACCTGGCTGAATTGGATCTAGCTATCTAGTTAGTGTCAAAAATTTTGCCAGCGTCGGGACTCGTACTCGAGGACATCCGAGTCAATGGCACTACAGTGATAGCTGATGCTCTACGCTACCTAAGCTGGTTGTATATGGGGAATAAGTATCGAAATTAACAGCCTTCTGACCTCTATAAATACAGGAGTGAAAAATGAACGGAATGTAAAGATCGTACATGGTTCGTAGCCCGTTGTTGAAGGAAATGCTCCGGCTTCCACCTAAAATTGACTGGAGGACGCCACTGAACGATTTGATGAGAGCAACCGACATGTGAATTTCTCATCTACGAAGTGACTGTGTCCAAACACGACAAAGATCGTGTCGAAAATCCACACTTTCAATCCGAATAAACGCCAAAGACAAAATGGACTGCCAACAATAAACACATGACTCGACCCATCCTTATCTCCCACATGGCATTAACCTCCCACAGCCTGTTTCCTTGTATTTGTAGATTTGTCTTCGACCAAGAGTGTCAAACAAGAGTTCTGTTTGTAACACAAGAGGCTATCTGTATGTCAACACACGAGATGGTTGCGAAGATCCGAAGAGAACACACTCCATGAGGTTTTTGTCCTGTTTCCCTGATCCATTGAGAATATGCTATGATGGTCCCTTTTTTGCTTCTGGACGTAAATGTAACTTCAAATGACGCACGTTTTGTTGAACTCTCCTTTTGCTTGTAATGGTAAGAATAGAGGTAAGGGCTAGTTGCTATTTTATTAGCAATGCAGAAAAATCTTTCTTGCAATTCGTGTACAGATGCAAATAAGTTTTCTATAACTCAGAAACAAAAATGACTATTTTTCAAAAATTTCTAATGTTGAAATTTTTAAAATTTATTTTTATTTATTTATGTTAAACATTTACTCATCTTTCAAC
>BOPP01000154.1:2767029-2777325 GCA_017312745.1 Gryllus bimaculatus
GAGAGAGAAAGAGAACGAGAGAGAGAAAGAGAACAGAGAGTGAAAGAGAACGAGAGAGAGAAGAGTAGAGAGAAAGAGAGAAAGAGAGAGAAAGAGAGAGAAAGAGAGAGAAAGAGAGAGAGAAAGAGAGAGTGAAAGAGAGAGTGAAAGAGAGAAAGAGAAAGAGAGTGAAACAGATTTTTACCGTCAAGGTGTTTGGTTAAAGAATCAACTGTATTTTGGACTGAGACGTCTATACAGCAAATTTGGAGTCACGTTAAATGGGCGTTTAGAATTATAACTAAACTCACAAGACTGCAATACGTTTGTGAGAGTTTCCTACTGAGGAAGTAGAATCGCGCGTAGTGCCCACTGTTTTATCTGCTCGGCCGCTGTCTTCCTCGCTGTGACGTAACCTTCGGGTGCTCAAGGCTGCCAATGCGGGCGGGCCCAGGAAAAAGAAGGCCCAGCTTTAGGCAGAAGGTTTTACGATTTTAAGAAATATTAATTACTTAATAATTTCTCCGATACTTAGCTATTGTTGTATTAACAATAAAATATTAAAAATAGAATCTTCCTGAAGTACGATTTTTTCCCGCTTCGGTATCTTATTTAATCCTGATTTTAAATCAATATAATATTTTAGTAAAATCAATATCTTATGTAGTAGTGAAATTGATAAATATGAATTTGTTATATGATATTTTCATTATTTATAGCTATTTGTATATTAACATACCTAGAAATGTTATGAGTCTTATTACTGCCGGTGCCAAAAGTTAAAAATCGAGCCGGAGCGGAGCGGAGCCGAGATTTTTAATTTGAATGGAGCAGTAATAACACTGTAACATTTCGTGGTATGTTCAGCGTTTTATCGGTCACCATAAAATCTCAATTTCTTTTTGGAGAATATACGACATAACTTCGATATGAAACAAAGTAATTCTGTTGTTACGGCACAATAATCGATATTGTTGGGTATTGCTTGCGATATATCTAGTTCAACAATACACTTGTATTCCGCGGCTCGAGGAAGATGAACGCAGAAAATTCGTCTGTACCTCAAGAAATTTTGGATACAGCTGCGGAAGCCACGCGATATTTAATCCCTGAATAATAAAAATGAAGAGTGTCTTTGATTACTATTTGTCTTGTAAATTACCGTGTGATTTTTTCGTAATAATGTTGACTTGCAATGAATGGGTGGTTGTTTATTTAGGTTACTAAGGGTGTTAAAACCCGTTGATAAGGATTTTAAATTGCTTAACCTACAGGTAGGTACAAGTGCACTTAACAAACTTATCGGGTTGCATGTTAACAAGTGTTAAAGACGCATGTGACTGATAAAGGTACTAAGAGTTCTTGTATTTTCTATACACTTTTGTAAAGGAGGCCCGGATTATTTTTTTCGGGCGGGCCCGCAATCATGTCGTTACGCTTCTATTTTGCTTTATTACCTCTGGTTGTCCTTGTGCCTTCCGGTCGGGCTGAACGCCAGCAAAGCCAGTCGCCGAAACCTGCTGTAGCAGTTCATGAAGTTGACGAAATGATTTTAGCTGTTGTATCTGCCACTTCCGTTGTTAATTTGGCTGCTGCGATTGTGTTGGCAGGTCCTGCTCTAGTTGAACGAACTGTGTTTTCCATTTCTTCGACAACCTCCTGGGTGATGTTGTGGAATGTCACGAGAGCACTTTGAACAGTTTACCCCGCACAATTACTGTTACAGAACTTGCACTGCACCGCGAGTTTATGTACACTCCTATTGCTGTTATTATAAACACCGTCAAGAAATTGTTAGGCTATTGAACAACCGTGATTTGTCCCTGCTAATTCTAGGAGAGCGACTCTTAACAATCACTATTGCAGCGGAGCGAGAGAGGAAGAACTGAACTGCTAGGTAGCCATGCGCGGAATGACAATTATTGCGCGATTTAAATATAGTGACTTGTGACAGTTCATCAGCTATGTCGCGGTTTTGCATTCGGGAGTGACACTTTCAAAAATGAAAGTCGAAACGAATCTCCTGATTGGATCATCGCGTCCACCCGATGAAATGTCAGAAGTTACTATATTTTATTCGCGAAAAGACAAATTCCATTGCAATATCCAAAGTGTACTTGCACTATATGTAATAGATTCATAATGTAAAATAAGAAAAATGAATGCGTTGCAATTTGATAGGAGATTGCTCAAATATTGATGTATGCCGCTTTTATTGTTGTTTCCTATTATTGTTACAATGAAAATTAATAGTCATCACCTACAATTATTTTACTGACATTTTTTGAAATATTACATAATTTACTAATTTTATTAATATGAAAATTTCCACCATGTGTTTGTATAGAGATTATGTACTGCTTATGTCCTAAATTACCTGCAAAACTGTAATAATTGCAATGTGTTCCTCTTCATTTCCTCATAACCTCTTGTACATTTCCATTAGTTCTTTTTCTCTCCCTTTGCCTTTTATTTTCACTCTTCCTTTTCATGTTTGTCCTTAAACCGCCATTCTCATTGAGAGTTTATTCTGGGATTACTCAATAGTTTATGGCACATACCAGGAAGGTTCCCTGTATTGCATTCTAGACCTAATGTAAAATATACCCTCCTCTTTGGTCATTGTTCACACTTGAGGAATTTCCAGTATCAAGGATGGCAACTGGCAGGTTCGGAGAATCAGGATTATTGATTTTAAGTGTAATAAGTTGTAGCTCACTCTCAACTCATTTTTAAGAAAGTGTATAATGACTCTCTCTAATGCAAAAAAAATTCAAGAACAAACAAATCAATTTGGAAGTTATGGCTTGCACAGCTAATGTCGAGTAGATATAAGTTTTAAATTAAATATTTTTTCTGCAACGTGAAATATCAGTTAACATTACTTACGTCCGAACGCTTTCACTGTAATTTTTGTACATTTACATTCATTGAAATGGATAGGCAGAATAGTAGACCTTGTGGCCTGAGCTCCCGCAAATAAATATTGAATTGAATTGAATTTACCTTATTTTACGGGCGAGACTCGGGCCATCAGGCCCGCTCTTCCGTCTGACCACGCCAAAATTTCGCTACGCTCCTTTCACCAAATTAGCAGTGAGAAAGGGAAGGTATTTCTTAGGCGAGAAACAGGGCGTTTTGAATTTAGCCTCAAGCGTCATTAGGCTTGAGGATCTTTTACATGTAAGTCAATCTACTAACATGGGACAGCCGGCTTTACTTTCCCCTCCGAAGGAAGGGGCCGTACGAAGGATCTTTGATGCCTAAAAATCCACGGCTGTCGATCGGGATATTGAACCCGCGAGCTTGGGTATAACAGGCCCCGATACACTAACCGTCACAGCATCGCCGCCGCGAATAAACAATTAATTATTATTGTTATTATATTTCTTTATTTCTCCTCTATATCTTAAGAAATGTCGGAGTTCAAGATACAGCTTGACTGCACAAATGTAAGGAGTTGCTACAAAGAAGAGCTTTCTTGTGCAGTGTTCTAAATACGTTTTGAATAGCCCTTTATTAATGATGAATTTGGTGATTGGTGGTTTATTTCCTTGGCACTTCATCCATCCTATTTAAAACTCAAAAACTTTCTGGTGTTGCTTGCCGTACTCAGTGAAGCGGCCTTTTGCGTAGTTCTGAGGGTTTTTTTTTCTCGTAACCGCAGACTTTTTCCAGTCTTCTGCCAATCCTTCGCGACTACATCATTTGTTATTATCATAGGTACTATCTCTAATCTCTGCAATGTGTATCAATCACTCTGCACTAAATCTCTTTCTGCAATAATAATCATAGCTCTAGTTTTTTATCTAATAAAACTATGCTTAATGTGTTTACTCTGACCGTCCTATCAGTTGTAATTGTACTGTCCCACAGTATTCGTGCTAGTTTATTACTGATTACTTTCTCAGGCTTACACATATACGGCTGCTCTTGTTTTCCTTGTTGATATAAATATTATATTATTATTATTGTTATTATTATTATTATTTGCATAATGGCCATTTCTGACCCAGATACATGTTCTTTTCTTGGGCTCAGTTATATTCTACACCGGAAAGATTAACGTGAGTCATTATAGGGATAAGCTTTTCCCTTGGTAAGACAAGATGGTTAAACCTTGAATTATGAGGTGATAGGATGATGAGAGATGAGAATTGTGAGGTGATCGTGAACTTTCTGAACCATCCCAGCATTCGGCTGTACGACCGAGAGAAAACATGAACACCCCAGTCAGGAGAGCCGGCCCAGTAATCAGGAGAGCCGAACCAGGGCCTCTCGATTGCGAAGTCAGCGCGCCACGCACTTCCCTCGGTTTATTGTCGTTGTTAATAATAATAATAATAATAATAATAATAATATCATTGTTGTCTCTCTGGAGACATCGACAGCGTATTAGATTTCTGGCAGGACAAGTATGTTAAAAGGGATGAAAGATTTATTTGCATGTCACACTCGCCACATGCCTCCCTTACCCCCAGGAAGGGATAATACTCGTAAATTAAAAGAGGTTCTCGGATTGGAACCACCGCTGGCTGGCAAAAGTATTGGATTTCCCAAAATGCCAAAACATATGATCCTAAAGTGCACATACAATATTTTTATTCTTGTTACTACTATTATTATTTCTGTAATTATTGTTTTTTTGTTATTTAGGGTCGCACCTACTTCTTGGTCATAAGGGACCACTATTTCGTGTAACGGTATGGTAACTATGAGGAAGACACGATATGATGATGATGATGATAGGGGGTGAAAGGACGAACACAAGTTAACCATGACCGAGGCGGGTCTCGAACCCGCAATCCTTTGTTCCGAGTTAGATTCAGCAGTACTGCCTTAGCGATCTCGGACATCCGCTCCGGCATTGTTGTGGTTGTTGTTGTTTTGTTATTAAAGTTCAGTAGTAGAACAGAAGAATTGATAATTAATTAAGACAATCGATCCTTAAATAATTATCATCAAGAATTAGCACAATATCTCTGCTGTCACGGAATATAAGAAGAAATGAGATTGGAAATACGTTGCATACGAGAAAATATTACCAGGTTTCCAACTCTTTCGTAAACGTTTCGAGCACGCCGATGTTTGTGTGGCTAGAACCGAAACTCCGCACAGTGCGCGGTGGCGAGGGAGGCGGCACGCAGGCTAGCGCGGCGGCAGCGCCGCTGGTGGCGGTTGTGGCGGCAACAGTTGAACATCGCCGCGCCGCGGGCTGGGCCTCAGTGCGCATTCGGTAGTGCAACTGGTCGCTGCCCGTCCGGCCGGCCGGCGCAAGACGCACAGTGAGTACACACACGCGCGCGCGTGCGCAGGCGCAAACAAGCGAGTTGTGACGCAACGCGTGTCAATGGGCGCGCGCGTGTTTCTTCAGTCGCCAGGGGATTTACGGGAGGCGGGATCGTATTTCGGGGAAACTCGATTGATTGATTTGATTGATTGATTGAATGATTGATTGATTGATTGGTCGATTTATTGATTGAATGTTTGGTTGATTGATTATTTCGGTTTTCTGGGCGCGTCAACGGCCAAGGTCGTTAGTCCCGTAAATATAGTGTGCGTGTGTTTTTCTAGGGAGGAGGCGGTAATATTTCCCCGCTGGATGGTGACATCCGAAGTAAACCTACATGTCAGTTAGCGTGTTTTCCTCAAGCAGGTATCACCCGCCAACGAGGCACCGCCCCAACCGGAACACACTCCCGACTGATCTCCCGACCTCTGTGGTTGTGTAGTGCACGTAACTGTATGAGTGAGTAAATAAAGACGAGAAGATATGACAAGAAAGAGGAAGGAAAAACGCGCGCGGTTCGTAGCCTGTTTTTTAGGGGACTACTTCGGAATTCGATTGGTGTTGAGCGGAGAAACCACGGAAAACTACTGATCAGAACAGCCAGCCTCTAAAATTTTCCTCCAGGCCGGCTGAATTCGACCTAGATTTCAATAGTGACCCGACAGATAGTCTGCTTGGCGCGGTTATCCAATCTGGTATTTTGTTACGACCTAACTTGTGGTATTGAAGCTCTCGATTGGAAAACCGCGTCTCAGCTAATTACATATCAGAAGTCACTATTTAAATCGAATTGTAGTGATCATTTATAGTGTAGTATCCCTGATAAATGTCCCATTGAAACTGCTGTTCTCATTGAAATAGTACATTCATTAAATAATAAAATACAAATATCCTTTTGTTTTTTGACTCTCAATAAGTATGGTTATCGTCTAAAAATACTTCATTTTCAGCCAAAAAAGACGTTTTTTTACCGATAAACATACTTATGGATTGACAGAAAACAAAAGGATGATTACGTTGCATTATTAAAAATATAGTAATAATCGGTTTCAATAGCCTATTGCATTAATTGTTTTATTTTGAAACGGAATTCTGCTCACTAGTTCTACACCTAGATAAGTTCCAGAGCTACAGTGTCTACTGTTGTCGCATTCCTTGCACGCTCTGTCTCATCTCATTGCAATTTTGTAAAACAACTTTGACCATAGGCGTGCTCAGCGTCAAATAAGCGGGGCGAACTTCATTTTTTGGCTCCTCTGTACCCCATTTCCTAATAAACATTTTTATTTATGTATGACATATTTATATCGTAAATAAATAAAACATACGTAGAATGAAGTCTAATGATGCACGTAAAAACACAATTGATTCAATGTTGAACCATTTACAGATTTCTTGATAGTTGGCAAAACATTTTTTCTCAATTGTTGTGCACGAATTCCACAAAGCATCGGCTTAAAAAAGGGGCAAAACCAGGAATGGATAGTATTTCAGTAAATTATGTTTTACTATGTAGGGCTACTGGGCCTCATTCGAAATTTTCAGGTGAGCCACAGTTTTTTTGACCCCTTTGCCGGCCCCCTGTACTCTACCCCTGCCGCCCTTTCCACCACCCCCCCTCAGCTATCGCGCCCCACCCCTCTGCACACGCACATGATTTTTCGAGCAACCAGTTCTCTTCCATTGAACATGTTCTCTCCAAAGTGTAATCAGTTTCGTAAGTGTCGATATCAGTTCAGATAAACGAGACTCGCAAAATACAGTCTGCATTCGAGCCACAATTGTCAATTCTTATGATTTGATACCTCTCACGTGGCTGAAGGTTGCATAGCTTTCTTTCAATGTATGCGGTATTGTACGTACGAACAATTCTGTAGAAACTTTAATTAACCCTGATGCAAAAGAGACAAATATTCGTTTTCTCCAAAATATTTCAGTTCTTTCACATATTCCATCATTGCAAGATTAAATTAAAATAACATTAATTAAGTACATACACTTGTATGTTACGCTATGATTTATTTCATAAACAACATAAGTCAGTGAAAAGTAATTTCTCAGTTTCGCCAACAAAACTTCGTCTGCGACTATATATCACAAACAGTGAGTCACATCCTTGAGTGGTCTGTTCCAAAAACCCTCCAAAATCGTTTTACATAGGCTACATCTGCCTCAAACAAAGCATATACAAATAGAGCACTGAGAAGTGTAAGCATCAAGTTTACTATGTTGCTTCTGAAATAAACCATTTTACTATAAGAACTCAGAAATAAATTTCTCATTGTATTTTAAAATATTTCCCGCCCAAAAATTGAAGATATATTTGTTCTTCCCATTCTACACCCGATTTTAATGTTGGCGTACACGCATTAAATTTACTTGGCCTTCCCACAAAATTATGAATATTTATATAGACGATTCAGTGGTTTGCCTTGAGGTTTCAGGTCACGCACACAAAAACACCTTGCCTGTAAAGCCTGAACTTTGCATGGGTAGCTTTCATTAAGCCAGTGTGTCTTCAGATTGATCTCATTTGCTGAACTCCAGAACTTGTTGAGTACAATCTTGTAACGTGGATAAAAAATGAAAAATATATTCTATATCTTAACAGAAACGAGCTTGTTTACAACTACCTCATAGAGGTGGATAAAATAAAAGTCTAGTTCACAATTGGTATAATAATAATAATAATAATAATAATAATAATAATAATAATAATAATAATAATAGCTGAGACTCCAAGGAAATAAAGCAAAAGGTTTCTAGTCATTCGCCCAATACTGCGTGTTCTGTAATCACTCAATGGATAATGTATCCTGCGCATTTTTATTTCTCATTCATGAAGCCTTGGTGCAAAAAGGTCTCGTCAGTGAATATTGTGAAGCACTGAAAGTAATGTTTTCAAACTCTGCTCTGAGTTTCGGGATAGATTTTGAAAATCGATCAAGGAAGGGACGAAGTTAAATTCCACATACAAGAACCCCATGTACATGTTTACATGTTTATAACATTTTTGTTATTTCCACCTTCTTTCAGTCTGTCATAATCAATAACGCTGTCATGATGAAAGAAATGTTATTTTTTTGTTTTGTAGACGCTCATAATGATGGGGACAACAATCCTCGAAACTGTTGAGCATGAATATACAATAAATTTACGTTATAATAAATTGACTGTCAAAACAAATATGGACCCTAACCCTTTACATAATCATGTGTATAAAAGTTAATTATAAATGTGATGCAAAATTAATTTATAATTGTTAATTGGGTCAAGGAACCCAATCCCGATCAGGTTTTTGTTCAGTTTCCCTGATCCTCGAACAAATGCTGAGATGGCCGCATGTTTTGCTTCTGGACATAAATGCAACTTCAAATTAACGTCTCCCAAAAGCACGTCACACACAGTTTTTATCTTTTTTGACGTAAATAAATAATTTATAACTGTTCAATCATCTTCAATGTGCATCGTCATAATATCTAGGTAGAAACTTGTAAGTTAAAGATTTTGATGTCAATTGACGAAAATTTGACAGTTTTTATTTGGTTTTATAATGAAATACTTTTTAGACATTACTAAAAACCTTTTCTTTTCGAGCATGCATAGTATGCTAAAAGTTCAATTTTTAGCACTAGAACTAAAAATGAGACGATGCTCAAGTCTTCAGAAAAACCTGTCACTACAAAAAAGAAAACAAATTACTCTCAACTGAGCGCATGAGCTACTACTATACTTAATGTATCATAAGTCATTTGTATACTTGAATCAAAATAAAACGAAAGTCAGTATGGCTGTCTAAAAAATACAATGTATGACACAAGTGATTTTATTTCGTTCTTAGAATTGCACTACTCAACCTATCAGCCTCATGGAGCGACTTTTTCTACTCTCGAAATAAAAAGTCATTTTTACTACTCGTGTCATAAATAACTATTTGTGACTCTCCATGAACAAATTTTACAATATCTCAGTATTGCAGTTATTTATAAGTCTCATTATAATATCTCAAGAAATATTAATTATTATTATTTAAGGTCACATCAACATTTAGGTCATTAGCAACCACTATTGCTTGTAACGGTAAGGTAACTGTGTGGCTGACACAATATGATGATGATAGGGGGAGAAAGGACGAACACAAACACAACCATGCCCGAGGGGGGACTCGAACCCGCGATTCTTCAGTCCAAGATCACCACGACACTACTACCTTAACACTCTCGGCTATCCGAACGACAAGAAATGTTAATGAAAAAACATTAACAGCTAAATAATTAACAATTATTATTTTCGTTTAAATTTACGAAAGCGCAGAAACTGGATCATGCGCTTGTGGTCCACAACAAGCCGTTCTCTTTGTGTTCGCAGTCCACTGCGTTCCAGTGCATCCTAGTGGCCTTTTACGTCTCTCCAATTGTCGGGTAATTTCGCCGCGCAGACAGGGTATCATTAAAGACCCCTATCCAGCCAGATGATGGTGGGCTAGGGAGTTCCTTGCAGCGAGACGCAGAATGGAGGACGAGCATGGGGCACGAAAGCAGGATTGACCGACGTCTCCGAGCATGCTAACTGCTATGATTGATTGATTGATTGTTTTAGTGATTACGGGGTCAACGTCAACTACGTCAACTAGCAGGGTCCTTAGTTCCGTAAGTGTAGTACATGTTTTTGCACGGGAGATGGCGGTGAACTTTCCCTCGCTGTATGGTTCCGAGTACGTGAACTGCTATGATTGATTGATTGATTGATTGATTGATTATTTTAGTGATTACGGGGTCAACGTCAACTAACAGGGTCGTTAGTTCCGTAAGTGTAGTACATGTTTTTGCACGGGAGATGCCGGTGAACTTTCCCTCGCGGTATGGCGAGATCCGACGCCGACCTACCGTCGACAATCGGGGTTTTCCCAACCAGGTATCTCCCAACAGTGGGGCACCGCCCCAGCCGGGACAAGCTCTAAACTCCCGACCGTTCTCCCGGCATGTGTGCTTGTATAGTGCGTGTTAGTGTAAATGTGTGTGTGTGTG
>BOPP01000154.1:2788281-2799000 GCA_017312745.1 Gryllus bimaculatus
TCACGTACGAGACACATTTTATTACGTATTTTGTTGTATTCCCTTACGATTGATTGTCTTTTCCGAACACGTCAACTGTTATGGTCCCGTTTGTGTGGGGAAGGTTTTTAAAATATACATGTGTAAAGTATGAAAATTATTTCCCATATTATTCTACATTATCCGTTTAACACGCGAAAGAGTGAAATAACAAAGTTAATGAAATACAACGCACGCGGGTGTCGTGTCATATTCTTTCACAACAGCAGCGTAACGAGCAGTCAAAGAAATTGATGTTAGGGTACTGATCCGTGAATATTTTACGAATATTTCGACGTTTGTCAGGCGAAACAACCTTGGTAAGAAGTAAATATGGCGTTCAAAACGCCGTCAATAGCTTGACGTCCGTCAAAGCTGATCGGGATTGGTGAAAGTGAGCGTCCGGGTCATAAAGTGTTGGAAAACAGTTTTTATATTGTCATCTTGTCTTTGCCGCAGGCACTGACGCAGATATCGACGCTGGAATGGATCCGCGCTACTATGGACTGGTACGCCAACTCGTGCAACTACTCGCTGTCCACGAAAGGGGTACGCCAACTGTTCGACTACCCCGACGACTTCCGTTTCGACCTCATCGTAATCGAGGTGAGTCAAGCGATCGATATTACCCCTCCCCGTGCTGACAGTGCCTCCGATAACATAGCTGACTCTTGGTATCAAGCCGGTACTAGGGGGCGCTTATAAAAGACCCTATACATGTACAGTAGTGCTAAAAAAACAGATATTACTCCCCCCCACTGCTGGCAGGGCCGCCGACAGAATATCTGACCCTTGGTACCAAGACGGTACTAATGGGCGCTTATAAACGACCCCAGACATGTACAGTAGTGCTAATAAACAGCATCACCTCGCTCACAGTTGTAATATGCAATATAATCCTGAAAATACACCACTTGGTTTGCAAAGATCTAGTAAGTTATGAATGTAATGGAATCAGAAACATCAAATAATCCATATAGAATATATGATTGCCAATTTCTACTAATTACAGAATGCTGAAATACAGAATGCCCATTTTTTAGGTGATGCTGTTTCTTAGAGTACTACTGTATATATCCACGCATTTAGCTGTATAGTATTATTATTTTTTACGACTGACTACATTAGTCTATTTAAAGAAATCCCGTAAAAATTGTTGTGCTCGATTTCAAAAATCTGGACATTACGAAACAACAAGAATCGTCAAGATTATTGAGCAGAAACGAAATGTTTCACAACAAAATGACATTCTGCTTTTATTTTCAATCCTAAGTAATGTATCTGGTAGTTATTCACATTCTGAAGAAAAGTGGAATTGAAACATTGGCTTTTAATAATTAAACAACATTTTATAGATGTCGTAAAGCTATGTTATATATGAAAGTCATGCAAACTGCTCTAGCATTTATGGATAACAAACTGTATATGAGAAAATAAACATTCAAATGAGTAAATAAATATTAAACTTCCTGCAAATGTTACATACATTGTTATTTATTTTTCATGTCAAATTATTTAAAATTAAATATAAATTTATATTTTTATTGTGTTCCTATTTAGTATGTATTACATATGCATTTGTTTTTGTTGTTATGGTGGTGGGTTTTGTGGTAGTGGGGTTTTGTGTGTGTATATGTGTTACAAGCTTCTAAAGCATTTAGACGGGTCGCAAATAGTAACTTTTTGGAAATGAACCTGCAGTAGCAAATTTCATGTAACGGAGTTACATGCAAGTCTACGACATATGCGCCTAAACATTAGGTAACCCAATATTCACAAATATTTGACAAGTCACGTTCTGACGCAATCAGGGGCTGTCATATACCTGCCTAACATCTGTGTTTCCGAGGTTTACCAAAAAATCAGAGACAAATTCCATATGTGTAATTGCATGTAACTCCGGTTTATGAAATGTCCCGGTATATGAAATGTACAAGATATTTGGCACAATGTGAATATTTTCGACTTTTTACACTTCACTAGAAGTTTGTGACATTTACTCTCAGACACCCTCTATCCGTTTACGCCCACGCATCGAATACTTTGCGTAGGGGTCGGGCGGTGAATGCCTCCTGGGCTTCGTGGAGAAGTTCGGACGACCTCCCGTCGTAGCCATCAACGGCTTCGGCAACCCGCAGTGGCTCAACTGGAACGTTGGCAACCCTGACCACCCGGCCTACGTGAGCAACTCGCAGCTCACCCTACGATGGCCCTTCTCCTTCACCGATAAGCTAAAAAACGTCCTAATGTACCTCGCCACGCTCTACCACTATTATGCGGAATTTTTGCCGGCCAACGACCGCATGTTACGCACGTAAGTCACCCTCTCCTCACATTTTATTTTTCTATTGCACCAATTTATACGAAAATTATAAAATGTGTTTCCCAATGTTTTTTATTCATTTTTGCCCCTCGTATGCAGCACAGGACGGTAAAAATGTGTGCTGATCCTATTTTCAGCAAACTCTTCGTATTTTCAAAAACGCTTAACCCATTCGTTTCAGCCTTGTTTTCATAGCACAAGCCTTTCCCTTAGGTCTAAATACCTTAACCTACCTTTTATCTGACGACTTTCAACACAATATCAGGATTCACACCGGAATAAGCGGCAAGTAGAAAAATGTTACACACATTCCGAGAAGAACTCCATTTTCAGTCACTCTAGTACTGTGTGCGGACCAGACACATTCACGTTTCCGTGACGTCTAAAGACTTTTGGCCATTCTTCTTCATGACGTTTGGGAGGCGTCAAAGGCGCGAATGCGTTAAAAATGCGCAGATCTTTCATTTTCAAAAAAACCTCTTGAAGTTTTGAAAATTGCAAAAGTTAGAGACAATGCGAGAAAGTGTGTTGTTCGAGCACCACTAGTTCTCTTTTGTCTCGTAAGTTAGCAATTCCCAGCTCACTACGTCCTCTTACTCATCCCTTCCCCAAAGTGTATCCCTACCCATTCCACATGCACAGTTCCTTCCTCTTCGGAATCCTAACAAACTTGTACCAACGTCTTAGAACATCATGGCGGGGGGAAGGTTATTTATAAGAACGTAGCAGACAGTGCAGAACGTAGCATAAGTGTATGTATTTGGCATTTTGGGCCGATTCTTTGACTTTGAAGCAAGCTAATAGTGTCACCCATTGCTGGGTTCAATGTAATTCCCACAAATAATTCTCATAAAGAAGACATTTGGCGAACATGTCGTATTTCCTTCACAGTAACTAGCAAACTCCGCCTGCATGCGCTTTCTTTTATCACTCAGCTGCAGATACTCATACGATTTTCAAGGATGAATACAACTCTATTTTTGCCTCAACCAAATATCGAACCCGGTATCTCAATGTTGGAAGGTAGATTCTCACGAGACACTCCTTGGAACAGTGTTTCTGTCTGAAACAACTTAATGCCGAATCTTGCTAACAAATCCAAAAAAATCACTTTTCTGACCTTTAGGGGCAACTTTTGAATGACAGACTTTCGTTTCACATCTGCATCACGTGACTAATATTCTCGGTGCTCGTAGTTTCTTAATAATGTTTACATAAAATACTAAAAACTACAAAACCACCTCGTGAGAAAAATATATAGTGTTCATTATTTCTCCCAAAAACGATAGAGAAAAAATTCAGTTTTTGAAGGGTGTGTTACTATTTCGCGAAATTACAACGTACCTCTTTAAACCGATGATCTATATGCGTTTGCAAAAGAAAGATGACAGACCAAACACTATGCCTTTTCGCAGCTAATCAGTTATTCAAAAAAAAACTTCTTATCACAGTGTCAGTGACCCATGTGCGTGGGTGCTTATGTAACCGAACTCAACGCACGCTACGTTATCATCAATCGTACGCTATGACAAGAGAACTTTGTCTCAAAAAATAATTCACACAGTGACGTATCGTAACGTCTAGAAATTGCACATTCATTCATGGAAATCGCCACGAAGACATTTAGAGACGATGAACGATTTTACTTTTTACAAGCCAATGCTCACCTAGATAAACGATAAAAATAGACTGTAGTTTCCTCATCGACAAAACTGGTAAATTACATTAAAAATACAAAATTACATTCTTATCTAAGTCCTACTAACTTTGGACCGGCCCCATAACTTCTAAACGGTTCACTACATCGAAGTAAAGTTTCGATCACTAATGCTGAATCATGGAGCAAGTAATATGCCGCAGAGATATTATTTGAAATATTTTAATTTTTTTCAAAAAATTTAATTATTTTTTCATTTCTTAAATGGAACTATATATTTTTCTCAACTGTAAAGGATAGATCATAAAAAGAAAACCATGACGTACCATATGTTAGTATTTTGTTAATAATTTGAGTACAAAATTAAATTTTCTGACATGTGAGATCAAAGTAAACGGACAATATCCTATAGCAGCCCGTGTAGCCTTCGGGGAAGGTGGCCTTTGTGGCTCTGAGACGGACACGGGAAACTATGACGTTTAAATTACAATCTCATGTCAGAAAATCTTCGTTTTTGCTTAAAATACTGTCAATTTTTTTAACACAAATTTCTCAAAAATGGTGCCAGATGTTTCTTTATTTTTTTCCTTTAAAGAGCACAGAACACTTCAAAATGGCGTAGATCATATTTTTGTTGATTGATAAATTGCTTTATTACTGTCGGCGGGCGCGTCAACTGCTATGGTTAGTCCCACAAGTGCAGTGCATGTTTTTATCATCGGAGGTGTCTGTGATCTT
This sequence comes from Gryllus bimaculatus, assembly GCA_017312745.1. NCBI lineage: Eukaryota > Metazoa > Arthropoda > Insecta > Orthoptera > Gryllidae > Gryllus > Gryllus bimaculatus. Next base: position 2,793,018 of record BOPP01000154.1, read on the forward strand.
CCCCCGCTGGCTGGTGAGATCCGTAACGGAAGTACGTCAGCCTGCGAGGATATTCCCCAACCAAGTATCTCCCACAGCGGGACACCGCCCCAGCCAGAACAAGTTCGACGCTCCCACCGTGTATGGTAGGGAAGTGCATGTGAGTGTGTATGTAAGTAAGATGTCACAATAGGTCAAAAAAAGAGGAAAGAAAGATCGCGCGCGGTCCGTGGCCCGTTTGCTATAGTTCTACTCCAGCATTCGTCTGGTGATGATAGGATAAATCACAGAAAAGTACAATCAGAGTATCCAGCTGCTATAATTTCCCTCCAGACAGCGACTGATTTTGATCGACATAGGTAGTGTCGAAAATTCTGCCTCAACTGGACTCGAACCTTAAGACCTCCCATTCAGAGGCACTGCAGTGCCATCAGATGATCCCAGATCCATCTAAACCGGTTACAAGATGGAATTAAAGCGATAAAATATTCTTTCTCTCCGTTTACCATTAGAGCTTGTCCCAGCTGGGGCGGTGCCTCGCCGGCGGGAGATACCTGGTGGAGGAAATCCCTGATAGCCGACGGTAGGTAGGTATCGATCTTGCCATCCAGCGGTGGATGATCTCGCCACCTCCCAAGAGAGAAACATGCACTACACGTACGGGGATAATTGCCTGAGTAGTTGATCCGCCCGGATCGCTGGCGACGATCCAACCATGATTTCTAGGCTGTCCGGGTGACACTGCATCGTTGGCAGAGAGGCCGACGTTTCGCCTGTCATATCGCAGGCTCCCTGAGGGTAGTGACTACCTTGAGTGATATGTCTACCCTGATATGACAGGCGAAACGTCGGGCTCTCAGCCAACGACGCGGCGTCACCCGGACAGCCAAGAAGTCATGATGAACTCGAGCCGCGGAAGCCTAAGTGTACAACCAACCAATCCAGCGGTGAAAGATCACGCCACCTCCCGAGAGAGAAACTTGCACTACACTTACGGGGATAGTGACCTCAGTAGTTGACACGCTCGGATCACTAACAACCAACCAACCTATCCACTTTCCAGAACTCTCAGGGCATGGTATATGGATCTAGTGATGGAGGTGGTACCGCCCACTTGCCGACGAACGATCACTCACGCCACCTCCCAAGATAGAAACATGCACTACACTTACGGGGATAATGATCTCAGTAGTCGGCGCGTCCGGAATCACTACCAACCAACCTATCCACTTTCCAGAAACCTCATCGCGTGGTACATGGATCTAGTGTTGGAGGTGGTATCGCCCACTTGCCAACGAACGATCACGCCACCTCCCAAGATAGGAATATGCACTACACTTACGGGTATACTGCTCTCCGTAGTCGACGCGTCCGGAATCACTACCAACCAACCTATCCGCTTTCCAGAACTCTCATTGTGCGGTAGGCGTATGCAGTGATGGAGGTGTTGGTGTCGGTGTTCGCAGGTACTTCGCAGGGGCGGTGGCGTCGAGGGCGGCGCCGGTGGCGGAGACGCTGGCCAACGTCTCCGTGGTGCTGGTGAACGCCCACCACAGTCTGGACGGCGCGCGGCCCTTCGTACCAGCGCTCGTGCCCATCGCAGGCATCCACATCAAACAGCCCAAGCCGCTGCCCAAGGCAAGACTCACACTCCGGTTTTTACAACTCTGCCCCTTCATGGTCAGACTCTACGTGGTATTATGCCATTGGTTCTCGTGTCATTCTCCATTGTGCCGCCAGATGTCGCATGATTGCGACCGAATCCAGCACTACCAATCTGTCGTGATAGTAGTCCGATATAGCAGCTCAAGCTGCTGCTCAAGGCAAGTCCCACACTCTGGTTTTTACAACTCTGCGCCTTCATGTTCAGACTCCACGTGATATTATGTCATTGTTTCTCGTGTCTTTCTCCGTTGTGCCGCCAGATGTCGCATGTTCGCGACCGAATCCAGCACTACCAATAAGTCGTGATAGTAGCCCGATATAGCAGCCCAAGCCGCTGCTCAAGGCAAGACCCACACTCCGGTTTTTACAGTTCATGTCCCTACTTCTCGATGGCATTGTGTCACTGTATTTCGCGTGTTTGTCGGACCAGTAGATGTCGCATGATCGTGGCCGTATTCAGCACTACTATGTAGTCGCCATAGCAGCCCGATATAACAGCCCAAGCCGCCGGCCAAGGCAAGTCCCACACTGCGGTTTTTACAACTCAATACCGTACTTCACTGTGTCACTATATTTCTCGTCTTTTAAGTCGTGCCGCTAGATGTCGAATTCAGCGCCGTATTCAGCACCATTATATAGTTGCGATAACAGCCCTAGCTGCTGCCCAAGGAAAGTCCTACAGTGCGGTTTTTACAACACAATACCCTACATCACTGTTGCATTATGTCACTATATTTCGCGTCTGTTACTTCGTGCCGCTAGATGTCGCATGATCGCGCCGTATTTAGCACCACTATATAGTCGCGATAACGGCCCAAGCCGCTGCCCAAGGCAAGTTCTGCAGTGCGGTTATTACAACTCAATACCCTACTTCACGGTCGCATTATATCACTGTTTCTCCCGTCTTTCTCGGTCGTGCCGCTAGATGTCGCATAATCGCGACCGTATTCAGCACTGCTATACGGTCGCGATCATGCGACATCAAGCGATACGATCGAGAAAAGATGCGAAAAACTGTGAAATAAAGCTACCGTGAAACAGGGCCTTCAGAGGGCAGAGTTATAAAAACCGCACTATAGTCCACCTCTAGTTAAGAAACAAGGGGCCGTAACTTAATCGACATAATTTTTATTTACCGTTTTTCTGTGAAACAATGTTGAATATTATGATGTTTAATGGTAGAAATTTATCTACATTGTTACGGCAACATTTTTGTTAATATTAAGGTTTGAAAGATTGGTAACCTTTTGCCTAACATGGAACTACGCATAAAATGTCAGTGTCTCCTATAAAATTTAGAATATGTCGCTTACAACGATGTTATGGCCCATGCTTCAATTATCTAGGTTGCCAGACCTGGAGAATCGAGGTCACTAAGGTTGAAGAGCCGTTGTTGCCTCGGCCCGAAGGGTCATGTGTTTGAATCCCGACCGGGTTATGGCTGTTTGTTTGTCCATGGTGTACGTATGTATTGCCCCTACAGTTACTTAATGTTGAAATTCACAGTGGTCGCTTTATGACTAAGCAATTAAAAAGCGACCAAAAAAATCTTTTAGATTGGTGGTGAAGTCCTGAAGTTCATTCCAAACACGATCTTTTGTAATTTCTTTCTAATATCCATACCTTTCTTCGTACTTATCCGTATCTTTCTGAAATTTTGTCAGAAATGACAGAAAAATTAGTACTTACTTCCTTAATGATTCGGTAACAAAATCATCAAATCTAAATTTAAAATTCGAGTTTAGAAAATTGTTGTCGTTCGCCGAGTTATCGCAGAAGTGATCCAATTCCTTTACTTTGCGGTACGATTACGAATAGAGCCATAAAAACAATTGAATATTAACAAACAAATAAAAAATCTTATGTTTGCAACACCGTTTCAACAATCAGTTCATCAAATGGTTCGTTCCTCGAAAATCCATTCACTGTCTCGTTTAGAGAATCGAAATCGTCGAGTTGCAGGAGCTGCAGCAGTTCCTGCGAAGTCTTCCGCTGAAAGCGCGGCGATCAACTTGGGGTTGCTGGTGTGCAGCGACAAATTAATAATATTCTAACAACGTATCAACGACCAATTCACCATCAAATTCATTCTTTGAAAGACTCGTTCTTTGACTGACTCGTTCTTTGACTGACTCGTTCTTTGACTGACTCGTTCTTTGACTGGCTCGTTCTTGACTGGGGCTCGTTCTTTGAACAGCTGGCTCGTTCTTTGACTGACTCGTTCTTTGACTGACTCGTTCTTTGACTGACTCGTTCTTTGACTGACTCGTTCTTTGACTGGGCTCGTTTCTTTGACTGCTCGTTCTTTGACTGGCTCGTTTCTTTGACTGGCTCGTTCTTTGACTGGCTCGTTTCCTTTTGACTGACTCGTTTATTTTGACTGACTCGTTTTTGACTGACTCGTTCTTATGGCTGATTCGTTCTTTGACAGACTCGTTTCTTGACAGACTGCGTTCTGTAGAGGAAATGGTTCGTGAATTTGGAAACTGCGGTGTCGCAGGATCTGCAGCAAGTTCGCTAGGACGGCGCGACGGAGGGCGCGGTGTAACTTCGCTGGGGTCGCTGGTGGCAGGCGACGCCTGGGGGGCGCAGCAGAGGGACGCGCTCGTGGGGCGTTCGCAGAGCGGCTGCCACCGCGGGGTGCGCGTGCTGTGGAAGTGGGAGAGCGACCGACCCCGCCGCCCTGGCTGCCTGCGGCCAATCGTTGCGGCGCGGCAAGTGGCTGTGCCGGAGAGCCGAATCCTCGGTGAGTTCCAAACGAAGCGACTGATTCGTTCATCTCGGAATGTAGTCTTTAAAACGTACGACCGTCGTTATCACCTTCAGATCAAGGACGCTCTGTTTCAAGCGAACATTCTACTTTTCGCATTTATTTGAAGAACGTCATTTTAAAGAACTACTCGTTTCTCAAGTCTTTAAAAGATCCAGTTTTAAACAAAAGAACTGCTTTTCATTGATTAAACGAACACTCGTTTGCATTCAGTTAAATGTCCTTCCTGACGAATTTGCGTTGCAATTCATTCAGAACTCTTTATGAAAAACAATTCGTTTAATTCACTCAAAACGTCATTCTGAACGAACTATTCGTTTTCATTTCATTCAAAACGGTTTAAATGAAAGACTCGTTCGTTTTCTGTAAGGTTTCTCATCAGATGATACACTATTTTATTTTTACGAGTCTCGCTATTAAGTATTTTTTTGCCTGCTTTGCGTGGTGTCTGAATGAAGGTATAGAGAATATGAAAGAAGATGTGTTTGGAGTAGTTGGGAAATAAAAGATCGTGAGTTTGATCCCTGTCTCTGGTGGTTGGAGAGCGGTGAAGTTCTCGTTTCTTTCCTTTTCCGCTCACATATTTGTAACTACGAGTTGTGCAGAACTGTCCTCGACAAAAAGGTATAAATTTACTACCTTGTTTTTATTTATGTTGTCACTATTTCACAAAGCTTTTTAATATCCGTCCACGAAAATCATAAAATCATTATTTGTGAACGTCAATTTAATTCAATCATTTTGAAAGACAACCCCATATAGCACATTCTATAATTGGATATTTATTCATCTTATTGATTTATCTTTCTTATTGTCCTGTTCCTCTTATTGGCCCGTTTTTCCTTTTTGCCCAGTTCTTTGTTATTGAGTACTCCTTTCTCATTTCTTATATCTTAGTGATCTGTTCCTTCTAACTGATTTGTTCATTTTTACTGTCCCTTTCCTCCCTATTGGCTCGTTTTCTTATTGACCCCTTTTTTCTTACTGACCACTTCTGTCATATTTCCCCGTTCTTTGTAAGAGATCCATTCAATCTTACTGACCCGTTCTTCCTTACTGACCCGTTCTAGCTTGCTGACCCGTTCTTTCTTACTGATCCGTTCTTTCTTACTGATCCGTTTTTGCTTGCTACCCGTTCTTTCTTACTGACCCGTTCTTTGTGCGGGCAGCCCACCCGAACGTGCGCGCGTTCATCTCGCACGCGGGCATGCTGAGCTCGCACGAGTCCACGTGGCGCGGGGTGCCCATCGTGGCCATCCCGTTCATCGTGGACCAGTACCTCAACGCCGCGCGCCTGCAGGGGCTGGGCGTGGCGGAGAAGCTGGACTACGCGGCGCTCAGCAAGGAGAGCGTGCTGGCCGCGCTCACTAAAATGCTCGGGGATCCCAGGTCAGTAGAAATGCGATATAACTCAATGACCCGTTCTTTCATGTTCCTCCGTTAGGCAGATACGAGGAGTACAGGTAAACATGATATAAACATGAACATAACAACAAATGATTTTTTTAAATTCTGTTGCGTCTCTTTGGCAGCCATCTTTAGGGGGGGTATTGCAACAACACTATACAT
>BOPP01000154.1:2799018-2839195 GCA_017312745.1 Gryllus bimaculatus
ATATAAAGAGTAATCCTCCGTTAAATTTCGTCTTGTCTCGTAACATCGCAGTCAGGCATTGCCTTCCATCTTTTCGGTCAAGGACTTGGCGCGAGGTTTCTAGAAAGTTACCCATCCAGGAATCCGTGGTGTCGCGAGTTGCTAATCTTCAAGCGTAGTTAAGCCATTCGGCTGACGACGCCGGTTGCTAGAGGAGGTTGTCGTGAAAAGATTATTTAAAGTTAAATGTAGATTACGTTGTGCAGCATTTATTTGGTTGCTAAATTATTGTTCAGTTATATGTAGTAGCTATCAAATCTAAAAGCACTTTTAAATAATTGAAAAAATATATACCTACATTAATCTATCTTAATAATTGAAGCTAAGAGAATTCGTGGTAATAACTTTTATCTAAAGAATAGAATTCTGTTGTTGAATAACGTGATTGTCCCTTTCTTCAGTGAGTAATGTGTCACAATATAAAACTTCCTTATTATATTGTTTGAGAGTGAATAATATAACATGTTGCATAAAATTCTTAAAATGAAATTTAAATGATGATGTATCTATCTCCTGACAACTAAACAATCTTTTTAAACTATAGTAATGATTAAGCAACAACTTCATGGCTTGTCTTATATCTGTATAGCTTATTCACACCCAGGTTCAAATATACAGTTTGGAATAACGTCCTTACGCCCATGTCATTCTGCAATCTGGACACCAAAGTAAAATATCTGTTAATTTTTTAAGTGAGAATAATTTAAAAATATTTTATCATTCCTCTCCTAAAATTTTTCGTTTTTAAGGATACAAATCTAAAGCAGATGTGAAGCTTAAATTATTAGGCTATTTGAATCGACGTAAACAAAAATGTTCGATGTCTCATTTTGCCGGTTTTCAGTTAAGTGGGAAACTGTTCTTAGATTTTTTGGAGAAAATAACGGTCAAAATCTCTCGTCTTCAACAGAAAACTGTTTCTATTTCGCCCCAATGAAGATGTGTTTGGAATGTTGTCATACGTGCTAGTTGCGAACTGTTGCCTTCAACTGTTTATTGTACCGGAGCGTGAGAAGTAAGGTCATCGTTCAAGAAACGTTGCGCGAGTAATACGTATAGTGTGCAATTGTGCCGCAGCTACCGAGAGCGCATGCGCGAGCTGTCGGCCGTGTTCCGCGAGAGGCCGCGCCCGCCGCTGGAGACGGCCGTCTTCTGGGTGGAGCACGTGCTGCGCCACCGCGGCGCCCCGCGCATGCGCGCGCCCACCGCCGACATCCCGTGGTACGAGCTGATGCTGCTAGATGTCGCCGCCTTCGTGCTGCTGGTCGTCGCAGCGCTCGTTGCGGTGACAGTCGTCTGCGCTAGGGGCGTCAGGAGGAAAATCGGTGGCGGCAAGAAGAAGACGGAGTGAGCGGTGGGAGCAGCGAATGTAAGTTGGTTTCCTCGTTGCTTCACAGAAATTAATTTGTTCGCGCAGTTGATAAAGGATGAAAGGCGATCAATAAGATGTGAGTAAATGTATTCAATTATTTCTTGTGGTCCACTCTACTTTCGTTGGACGAGGACATCTCAAAAGGAAGCGTCGAAGCCAATATCAAGTTAGCCAACTGCAAACGAATGAATGGAGGAAGGAGAGTCCAATGAGCTCAAGAACACAACGACCACAGCACCATCAGTAATGTTGCCAGTACTAGCTGTCAAAGCAGGCCTTTCTTATAAAAATCGCTCTATATAAGCGCGGAGACGGCACGCCAAATGGACCGCCCCCTTCAGCAGCACTGCTAGGCTACTGTCAGACGTCAGTAACCAAATAGTCGCATTGAAGCACTGAACTTTGAATTATTTTACGTTCTTGCGTTTCATCAATATTTACCAATATTGCAAATGCACTTGCAACGATTCTTGAAAAGAATCTAAAAATGTTGCGTCAATTTGTTGATACTTTTCAAGATATTAATACAACAGACATGTCGTTGATTTCAGTATTATTAGAATATGAGAATGCAGTTTTCTCAATTTATAATTTACTGTAAAATTAACATGTATTCATTTTAAGGAGAATCCACCAAAAAACTGAGGCATATACCAAAACATCGGTATATTTTATTAAATCAATGTCACATACCTGATTTATGCTTTCAATAATCGGTTTGCTTTGCAGATAAATCAAAGTTTTAGAATAGGCAGAAATACCTCGCTTCGGGTAGCTCACGTTCGGGTAGGCTGCCAGCATAAAGAACGAATAATTAAGAAACAGCGGTTCAATAAGAAATAACGGTTCACTAAGAATGAACGGGCCACTACGCATGAACGGGTCACTACGCATGAACGGGTCACTACGCATGAACGAGTAACTAAGAATGAAAGGAATTCCCGACAAATTTAAATCCTCCTACAATTCTCACACTTCCCATGTGTCATATTGGCTCACACAAGGAGCGAGGCAAATAATGAATAAAACGACTAAAGTAGTTGAAGATCGATATCTAGTGGTGAAGACACAAGTCAAACAATAGTATGTAGTAGTGGTGAGTACCAAATTTAAAAATACCAAAACCTTCGGTCCAGGTCTTAAATGTAAATTAGACAACAATAAAAATTTATTTTAAAAAAATTGCTTTCCCCAAATCGGCACAAATATTTTCTTTTAATTCTGATTCTTGCGTAACGACGTTCTAAGCCTTGAGTATACCTTGTACATACTGGTAAGTACCTCTAACATCAAGTCGTAAGTCATTGTCTTGTATATCTATCAGCCAGTGTCTCAGAACCGTTAGTATCCGGGGTTCCCAGGTGGTCAGCCATTCAGGAACCAGCGGTGTCTCGAGCAGCTTAACTTCGTGACTTCACCTTTAAGAGATTCGGCTATTGGCGCAGGCGCAATTTTAAATGAAACGGGATTCAAGATTTCAATCATTTTGGAATCAGGAGTAAAAACTTCACTAACTTGTTTAATATAAGAAATGTTATCTTGTTCTTAATATTTAATGTTACATGTTATATACTTGTATATGAGCATTTACCAAATTAAACAAACTAAGAAGTATTTTTATTTTATTTTAGGGAACCCATCAAATACATACATCAAGAGAACTCAAGTTCTTCTAAACACTTCATGGAGCATATTACATCAATGGTGCAACAATACTAGCAAAAAGAAGTTACAAGAAAATGGGTTAAAAGATTTAACACCTACCTACATTCAAAGGAAATAAGTTTTAAGATCACACGAAACTTTTTGGTCAAATAATAGTACATTTTTATCAGAAGCTGAAACGTGTAATGAGTGCCTGAAGAAGCAAATGAGTGAGTGAACGACATTAATGTGAAATTATGGTGCATTAAAATACATAGGAATTAACTTTGTCAAAAAATAAATTCAATAAAGACAAAATCTATTTTGCTTTGAGGCAAAAAATAACAAAAAAGTGTATCCTCCGAAAATAGTATTAACCCAATTCCGAGATTAAAATTTAATAAATAATCATATACATTTTGCAAAAATATTATATCTAAGATTTGAAGCCTGCGAAAGTTTGCACAAATATGAATCGAAAAAATTGATTTTCAATGTGGACAATTTATCAATTGCATTAATTTTAATATTTTAAAATATTTGCTTATATTTATTATATAGAATTTCATTTTTTACTGTTATCGCTATTTTGCATATTTATTATATAATCACCATTGCTATTTTCACGATTTAAATACGTTATCTAAAGAAAAACATTTCTACTGCTCACTTCTTCAAACTTTTTTTTACAATCAATCAATTCTAGATTCGGAAATAAACAACCGACTCACTGTAAGACTGACATGATAGAAATTTAGTTCTCTTTCTAAATATAACGTTTGAAAAATCCCCATAATTTGTGATATACCTCAACTGGCACACAAAATCGCATCTGAAGAATATTTTTGATATCCCTCGTTGGTTCTCGAAATGCGTTCATAAGTAGTACAAAATTGTGTAAAATAAACTGTTTGTAATCAAATTGCATGCCAAATTGTGCAAGGTTCAGAATTTGCTACCTGTGTACCTGTTTTAAAGAAGACCTTACCCGACAAAAATGTCTGTGCAGAAGTACGTGGAAACGATATACGTCCCGTCAAAAGCTCTCCAACAAACATTAAAGAGAGGATACTTTTTAGATTTTTAAATTGATATTGTATATTATTATTAAAAACAATAAAGAGGGTACATGACTGAAAATTTCCTCTTGTCTTCAAGCATATAATGGCTAAATTGCTTCAGCATTAAGTATATTAATAGTAATTAAGTAAAGGGCTTTTAAAAACAGGTGCTTGTATTTAACCCCCCTGAAAGTTGCAACGAGCCTCACGGCCGCAAGTTAAAGATTAACCCCTTTCACTAGGCTTCAAAGGATTTTTATAGGATGATTCACCAAACGTTAAGACTTGGCTTTTTATTTATTAAGATATCTGAATGTTGTGCACTTTTATAGATCTGTATAGAATAGAATTTCGTTCAGAATAGTAACTCCACTACCATAAGAAAGCAATGCGAGAAACACGCACAACGTTTTCAGAATCAGGGACCTAAAATACAAGTTAATTCCGAAGAAAAAATCACTACCTTACAATGTCTTCTGTCTACTTCATACGGTAATTATGAATAGGAGAGAAAATAAAAACTGTTTAAAATGTAATCATATTCATAACACAAGATTTCAGAGAATCCGTCTAGCGTGCCTGCACTGTAGGAAGCTGTAGAGAGTCAAACTTTTACCTTAAAAAATTGAAGAAATGCAATTAGAACATCATATGGCTCTTCGTCTCATCGGGACTTGGGTCTTTCGTGGGATACAGTATGTTTCCGATGAGGCACGACTCGCGGTTCTTAATAGTGAAGGGGCACGGTACCCACCTGTTATGTGATATTCATTGTCACCAACTTGTCACCTGCGTTTACTTTCAAAGCTAGTAGAAAATAAACATTTCTGGATAACTTCATTATCAACTTTCGTCATGTTCATCCCTGAGAACTGGCAATTAACATGTTTCGACCAAATCATATGGATGTAATCTACATTGTATTGCATATAACGAATGTAACATCTCCATCTCTCCTACATGATAAGGCTCATCAGAAGATAAGAGAAATCATGTATACAAACATAAAAATATAGTACAAAGATACGAATGTAAAGTGCTTCTGTTAAGAACTGATAAGAACATCCATAACCTGCAGAAAAGTTGCAATACTTTAGTTCTCCGTTTGCAGAGCCAACAATCAGTGTGGTACTACATTGTAATATATTGACGACACATTTAAACACAGGCATCTGCACATTTATGTAAGTTGTTTGAATTTTAATATATGTGGTTTCTAGTAATTAAAACTATTTTAGTGTGAAAAAATCACTACCTGCGCACATCGGCAAGTTTGAAAGAAGTAAATTAGCTCTCTAGACGTTGTACTTTACATATTGATTTATATCCTAATTAAATATTTAGGGTTGGTTGGTTGGTTGGGTCTTAGTAATTCCATCAACTACTGAGGTCTACTAGCTAGACTTAATTCGAACTGACAAGCTAGTGTCGAAAATCTTTCCACTGTCGGAACTGGATCCTAGAACCTCCCACTGAAGTAATATCAGTTGATGCAGTAAGCCACCTCTCCTGGTCAAAATATTTAGTTTGAGGGTAATGGATGTTAATGATTTGTTAAGCAGAAAACATGTAAAACGTATTGTCAAACAGACACACCACTACAGTTCATTTCTATACCCGCCTCAAAGCAAGGCAAAAATATTTTCAAGATTATATAACCTTGTTATACTATATTGTATTGACATTGTGCATGTGTGTGAGTGAAACTTTTAGTAAGAGCAAGTAGAAATCGTACAAATACCAAAAATATTACAGAGGGTTCTCAAAATGTGAACCTACAAGTATATAATAAAAAATACGTTTAAAGCATGTATGCATATGTTCACTTATTTTAAAGTTTATTTGCTTGTCTGCTTATTTTTCTAATTTACTGACAATTGTGGAAAGCTCAGGTGTAGGTGAAGAGAAAACCTTTAACAATACATATCAAATGGTGCGTATAATCTACTAAAACAGCTGCTTTGAAAAACCCACGAAAACCACCCGTTACCATTAATTGAAATTATAAAGATTTACATATACACACGCAGTGGTTAATTTCCAAATATATGGGTTTGGAACGCACCGCAAATTAATTCAAATTTTAATATAAATAGTTATATATTCATCTCATAATGTAATAATTGTTCATAAATATTAATATTAATAATAAAAATACGACATAACAATGAGAGTCTTCCTGTATGAAAATTAAAATTGAATAAGTTCTCAATTTTCTAATTCATTTATTTATTAATTCTTAATATCAATATCATTTCTTCGTTCTTATTACGTCTTTATTTCAATTTAATTTGGGCTACCTCAGGATTTAATCGCTAAGTGTCACTTATAATTTGCTGAATATACTTATTATTTACTGAATCCCACTCATACACGAATACATATATGTATCTATATATGTATCGTATATGTATACTTATATACGCATACAAACACACATATACATTCTTATACATGAATGCACACTTACAAAAAATCGGTAACATACTTACACGCATCTACAATTGTAAACATACATATGCACATATGTTCAAGATAATCTTGACCCACATCCACATGCATAAACACACATACTAACACACACCTACATTCAGAGTCGTACATTTTTTTAAATGTAAAATCACAATATGCATTTTTTAATACAGATCTTTATTCTCAAAAAAATAGTTATTTCCATCACTGGTTCCGCTCATATACTTCTCTCGATGGTCGCTTATCTGTCAAAGTACTTTTATCTTAGATATATCTACTTGTATGTTAATTCAAATCGTTCTCAATTATAATGACAGAGTTTGCTTCTATCGCGTAACTCTACCAGCAGAAGCAGACAAACGCGAAACTAAACAGGTAGCGTAAACAGATTGGGGCATCATGAGAATTTAGTGATAGCAATACTATCTGTATGTGCTGACTCAGTGCTTCGGTCTGAAGGGTCTTGAGTTCGAGTCTCGTCGTGGACATGGTGTTTGACCCTTGTTTTCATGTATGTGTATTGTCCCAGAAGCCCTGGTGAGCTTGCTGACGACAGAACCGAAGAGCTCGCAAGTGTGTCTAGTGTAAAAAAAGGTTAATAAGTGTCCCCATGAGGGACATAGTGGGTACCCGATGCAGATAGTCGAAATACACCTCCCCGAAGCTGGAAAAATCTGTAGGTAGAAAAAAATTAAAAAGTAGTTATGCTTGAAATGCTTTCGAAATTATTATTGATTCCAGAATATTTTATATTAATCGCGCAAACTGACGTCGCGAGTCTTGTCACAGTTTTCGACTCGACAAGCGCACCAAAACGTGAAATGTCTAACTCGGAAGAAAGGCCTTTTGCAATAAAGTGCGTAGAAAAATTATGTGCCGATCTGACTCAAGAATAAGATAAGATATATTTATTTCAACTGCCAATGGGCATAACCCGGAGGCTGATAAGTCTATAAATAACTTAATATAGCTAGCATGCAAATTATATAATAATAATAATAATAATGGTACAATAATAATCATAGAAACAATAAAAACAGCTAATAAAACAACAACAACAACAACAACAACAATAATAATAATAATAATAATAATAATAATAATAATAATAATAATAATAATAATGAATATATCGATCTAAATAAAACATCGATGATATAATATCGATTTTTTGCTCGAAATTATCGATATTTTAAAAACATGGATGTTTTTTGCCCACCCTACGGACCCTCAGCCTTAGCGACCTCAGCTATCTAACCCGGCTGCGAATTGTCCTTCTAAAAGCCAATAAACAAAGTGTTAACCTTGCGCGAGAGAATTCTCATTAGTCATTCCGGCTACGCGCCTAGAGATGACCTTTATATTTCAATGCCACGATGAGCAGACTACTCGCAACCGCCAGAAGACCAGCAGTCTCTGTGGGCTGCTGTTAGCAGCGGAGGATAGATCGCGGTCTCCATTCAGACAGGTGGGTGAGTGTAATAACACTGCGCGAATGTTCAGTTCTGCACGGGGGGTTGTTTTTCTGAATTGTCGAGTTTCTGAAGGCCAGACGGGCTTTCTCTGCGGGCTGCTGTTAGCAGCGGAGAATAGATCTCGGTCCCCATTCAGACAGGTGGGTGAGTGTAGAACACATTGCGCGAGTGTTCAGTACTACAGACGGCTTTTGTTTTTCTAAATCATCGAGTTGTACACCTGCAGAACCTCGTAACTGGCTACCAAGAGTTCACAATATTTCAAAGTTCTTTTTAAACATAAAATTCTCAGAGAACAAAGCCGTCACTTTGTCACTTTTAGTCAGTGTCACTATCGTAGTGAAGTCGTCACTTTTAATCGATTTAGTTTAGTCAAATGTAGATCCGTCACGTTATATTTGAAATATAGGAGCAATTTTTTCATGTAAATGTGATGAATAGAAATCGGATTCTTGTATATTGACTTTTGTCTACGTACTCGAACAGTTCTCAAAATTGTAATATTGAGGCATCGTTGCAATGACAACACAAATCAAAATTTTTCGCTACCTATTTTTATATATTTTGTACTATACGACAATACAATACAGTTTATTTTATATTTGCAGGATTCAAGGTACGAGTAGGTTTTTATTGTTAAAATTCACCTTCATCTAAAGAATTCACAATATTTCTAAGTGATGCCGTGCATTATTCAGACCTTTAACTCAGCATCCTGAGTCGGCAAGTTCAAGTAGCACATCTAGTCGGTTGAGGTGAGTGTTCTTGACACATTACTTCACATCATACCCCAAAGGATTCGCAACCTTGCGTAAAGTTGGAGAGAAGTTTGTGATAATTACTACTGCTCACAGTTCGTCGTCCACTGACTGGAAAGACCGATGAGGTTGGTTCGTGTCCCGACTGCACTGTGCTTCACCACGATTTCAAATTGCACACTGAGAAAGGGTTTTTTTTTATTTATTTAGGTCGCTTTGGTTAACTTCGCTTCGTAAGAACAGAAGCATTGTAATCGTGTGCCGGAACACGGGGAACTTTCGACAGAAAACCCCATATTGTGGAAATAGCAAAAAAGTGAGTAAATCTTGATCCTATATATAGTAAATTACTTTCTCTAACACGTTTTGGAGTCAAAAAACATGTGCTACGGGTCCCTGATACCGAAAAATCGGGCGGCAAAACATATTTCGACTGTCTAAGGACAATGCTAGCGCCTAAACCTAAGTTCAGTTTTCTCCACAAATTAATATTCACCGATCGATTTAAGGGAACTCGATGTCGTTTAAAATAGATCTTTTGATTTCGGAACGTGCTTTACATGAAGCTTGAATTACATTTTCAAAAGTTTCTCAAAATTGGATTCACATTCTTGGATTAAACTTTGTCCTCGAATAGAGCATATGATGTTTAAAATATCGGTGTAGATCTCATTCTCGTTAAAATTTCTGATTTTTCGAAAACTGCCAAAGTTCAATTTTTTCGACGTCTTCCTTTGACAACAATATTGAATATAGAGATTGTTTTCTTTAATAAAATCCGTTTTTTAAAGTCAGATTTTGAAATGACGTCAAATGTGAAAAATTACTTTCGAAAAAATGTTGAGTGTAATATAAAGAATTTTGAAACAATTATTTTTTTCAAAAACGACCCCATTTTTCACTATTGTTTTTTTTTCTTATGTAGCTCAAAACGATAAAAAGTGCTTGTCGCATTTCTGACGAACTATCTGCATTTTCGAAAATAGGAAAACGTTAACATTGCAAAACTACAAATTTGAAGATAGAGTTTTTTGTCTTAATTTAAATATGTTAAATTTATGTTTGTAATTATGTTCAAAGACTAAAACCCTTGTAATCCGTTATCTGTCGAATTGGAAAGTAAATTATCTTAAAAAATCAACAAAAACAAGCTAAGACCCAGCAAGGTCATTTGAAATAGATCTTTTGATTTTGGGGCGTGCTTTAGATGAAGCTTGAATTACATTTTCAAAAGTTTCTCAAAAATGGCTTCACATTCTTGGACTAAATCGTAACTTGAATTAAAGTTCAACGTTTCAACGTTTTCCTACTACTACAATATTCAAGATAGAGATTGTTTTCTTTAATAAAATCTGTTCTTTAAAGTCAGATCTTGAAATGACGTCAATTTTTCAATGTTGTTTTTATTTCTTAATTGTAATTATTTTTATCTTACAGATCAAATATGCAGCAGCGTTCAATTAAAACATGCATATTATTAATATGCTTCATACACTCGGCCACTGCGGGCAATATTCTTGCCGTTCTCCCTGTGGCGTCGCCGAGTCATCACATATGGACCAGTCCTCTAGTGCGCACTTTGGCAGAGAGGGGACACAACGTGACAGTGATTAGTGCGGATGCACAGAAAACACCAGTGCCCAACCTTACCGATATAGTTGTCACGGGAATATACGAAATTTTACACCAAGAATTCGATCTTGAAAACATGTCAGACACACCTCAACTTTTGTCACTAGACATGGTGTATGAGTACATGTACCAAGTGTGTGTCATTATGCTGAAAAACGACGCATGGAAACAACTGATGGCGTACCCTCCGGATACGAAATTCGATCTGGTTATCACTGAATCCAGCGGTAGTGAATGTCTTATTGGCGGCGTACGGAGATTTGGAGACCCACCGATAGTTTCTCTAAACGGTTTCAGTGTCCCTGACTGGGTGTTTGAGACGAGTGGAACGCCAAACACGCTTTCTCACATTCCGAATTTCGCGTATTCGGCTTCGGATCGTATGACGTTTTGGCAGCGGGTAACAAATATGGTTTTTTACGCTTACTCAAACTACATCTACCGCTATAGGTACATTCCAGCAATGGATAAGGCAGCTCGAGAATATTACGGGCCAGACGTTCCGCTTTATTCGGAAATGAAACACAAAATCGCCGTCAGTATGGCCAACTATCACCCGGTGTTGGATTACCCCTACGCAATTACGCCCAATTTGATTCCTGTCGCTGCCATGCAGATTAAAGATCCAAAGCCATTACCACAGGTGAGCATTAACATTTCTATTGATTAAGCCTGCGCTAAATATATCTCTTGTTGATTGATTTAGTGATTCCAAGCGCGTCAACTCATAAAGTCGCTATTCCCGTAAGCGTGGTGCATTTTTTCCCTCGAGAGGTGGCGGTGATTTTCCCCCGTTGTATGGTGAGATATGACGCCAACCTACCTGTAGGACTAGCGAGGTTTTCCCCAACCAGGAATCTCCCACTTCCACCAGTGAGGTAATATACCAGCCGGAACCGTTCTCCCGACATGTGAGGTATGTTAATTTAAGTATGTGTAAGTAAGGGGTGAGGATAGGACGTGGAAGAGGAACGAAAGATCGCGCGCGGTCCGTGTCCCGTTTGTTAGGGTACTGCTCCTGCATTCGCCTGGGTTGATCTTAATCATCACAGCCGGGAATGCTCTAAGCTCTCCACCGGCCTCGGCCCATGTGTGGAGTGTAGTGCATGGCTAGTGTAAGGAGAGAGGGTAGACGAGGAAGCAGGGGAAGGAAAGATATTTGGCGCGCGGTCCGTGTCCTGTTCGTTTAGGGAACTGCCTCCGGTATTCACAGTGTGTTGATCGAAGAAATCACGGAAGACAACCGACCAGAGCAGACGGCCGCTAGAATTCCCCCTCCAGACAACGGCTGAATTCGACCTAGCTGACTAGCTATTGTCGAAAATCCTGCCACCGTTGGGACTAGAGCCTACGACCTCCAGGTCAGAGGCACTGCCGTGACATCCGTTGGTGCCCTGAGCCACCTCTCCCGGTCAATAAGTGTTGATGTACAAGGTTCCGTTCAGGATACATGACAGTCTACCCCTTTCGGATCTGCAATCCAAGGTTTTTTATTTTTTCTCGAGTACACCTAGTTTGTCAACATCTTGACGTAGTGAAATAAGAAATAAATTTCAATAACAAAAGAAAAATAATATATTAAAAGATTATGTACAAGTTACAATGAATTGCTAAATATTAAACACTCCGGCAACCTTTTCCTTTCAGAACACTGCTTTTACCGCAGAAAAATACAAGCCACGCGTGATGGCGCGCTGTCGGACCTCCGTCCGTGACAATTACCGTCACTATGGCCTCACGCCAAAAGTTAAACCGGTCGTGCGACCGTGTGCCTCCAGCACGGCGAGACGTCTGGCCATACTCTGTCCGGACATCTCGCCCACACTCCTACATCTCCTTCGTACACACGACGTACAACTTCCGATGCAAACTGAAAGAGGAACAGCGGCGCAGAATGGCGCCGCGTTAAATTAAGTTGAGGCTGACACCCCCCCCCACACTGTTCATAGATAGCTCGCTGGGCCAGGCAGCTTGGTTTAACGTCCCCCACCACAGGATTCTCAGGTTTGGCACCCATAAGCGAGGCTCGCTGGGCTAGCATCCTCAGGAGTTTACAGCCTACGGTATTTTTGGCTCTGCGCTCTACTGGTCCCCGCCAGAGCGCAAACTCCCGAAGTTAGGTCTCAACCCCTTCCTCGCCCGCAGCGTACTTTGCGCAGAACCTAACGGTTCTGGCCCTCGTGTTAACGACGCCACACATCCTTCACACTCCTATTTCTCAACGAACGCAGCCCTTGATGCACGCGGATTTTTCCCAAGCTCGCCCTCTCCGGGAGAAAATCCCTCGTTTAACTCGGCCGATGGAATTTGTTGGGTATCACCTCGTACGATAAGCAGATCACCGGCTGCGTTTAGCTCAGAGTCAGTAACAGTGTTGCCAGATACTTCGTACAAACATCCGCCCTTAGACGGCTGTAAATCCGCCTAATAAGAAAAATTTAACTTTCCAAGCGGGAAATTTGAATTTGCATTAAAAAGAACACGCATTTGGATTTTGGATTTACGAGACTTTGGAGACGACAAGATTTTGGAGGTAGTAACCGTACAAAATGCTTTTTTTGTTGTTGTTTTTTTGGGGGGGAACATTTAATTAATAACTTACGTAGAAGCTTACTTTTTGTAATAATAAGTTATATCTTAATACTTAAAAAATAATTATGGCTATTTTTATAACTACAGCAGATTGGAGAAGTACTTTGGGGGATAAAATAATTATTTTCAAATGACTCTAGTTTATTTATCACATTGAAATGGTATTTGAATGATTGTAGCTAAAATTAAACAAGATTCATTGTTAGTGCCCACTTCCTCACAAGTTGTGTTAGTATCCTCACAACTTTCACAAGATTTTCGTTTCTAGCCTCTTCCAAGTCCTGTGTTTCTGGTTCCGATTCTGTTCGCAAATACACCTGCTTGGTAAAACGCACAATAATGTGTTTTGTTCGTTTGAAAAACGGGCAACAATGATGCAACCAGTACAATAATATGCTGGAAGTGATACCGTACTTACAAAAGATAACTAATTTTAAATGATGTGTTCTAAAATTAACTGTAAGTACTGCCAATGTGATATTATATACTCATGTTGTGCACCACAAACATACCATGACTTTTATAACACACCTTATACTAGAGGTCTAAAAACCAACATTGCTAACTTCTCGAAGTAAATTTGAACAAATTAACAAAGGATAAGTGAAAAATCATGTATCATGTAAGAAAAAATTCAAACTCATGGTCAAAGTCGTTATGTTTTTGGTTGTTTTTTTTTATGAAAGTTTCGTCGGAATTTGAATATCCACTCAAAACCGCACATGTTTTGTTGGATATCAGCACATTGGGCGCTGTTCCGCGAATCCAATTTTTGTTCCGCGAGGGAGAACCGTTTTCCAGCCCAAAAAGCGGAATTCCGCCCAATTTGGCAACCCTGGTCAGCAATACCGCTGACTCTGCAGACACTGCACATTTTAACCGGAAAATCCTTCAGTCCAAGTCCCGATGGTGACGGACTTTCGATATTAGCTACACAGCTAGGTCGAATTCAGCCGCAGACTGGTGAAGGAGAATTCCGGCGGCCGGCTGCTCTGATCGGTAGTTTTCTGTGGTTTCCCCGATCAACACCAGGTGAATGCGGTAGCAGTTCCCTAACAAACGGGCCACGGACCGCGCTTTTTTTTTAATCCTCTAGCTTTTGCTCTATCCTTGCCCCTAACACACACTTAAATGCACCACATGTCAGGAGACCAGCGCCAGAAGCTTAGATCTTGTCCTAACTGGTGCGGCGGTGCCCCGTTGAAGGGGAATTCGTTAGAAAACCGACGTATAGATCGGCGCCGAATCTCACCATCCCCCGGCGAGGAACATCGCCGCATTAAAACATGCACAACGGTCCTAATGACCATAGTAGTTGACGAGCAAGGGAACGTCAATAAATCAATATTAACTTATCCCGTGAGACTTCACAGTTTTACCCGTACGAGATAGCGCGTCACGTGCTTTACATCTTTACAGTTTTAACAAAGGGTATTCGACTCAGGTGACCACAGATGCTAATGTTTACGTCTGAAGGTAAAACGGTTTCGGTAAAACGATTACGAGACCACCAACTTATTGGGGGAAAATATGAATGCGAAGTATTTTAAAATACTCGTGGTCTGCGTTGGCAAAAATGCAGTTGAATAAAACTACGGAAAACTCTGAAAAGTAGAACGCGCTCTGCTCAAATTAAAATTAAAATACTATCATATAACGCTACAAAAAATTAAATATAACAAAAACAGTCTTCACTAAGTTTACGATAACATTGTATAGTATACCTACAGTGCAACTATTCACTTATCAAAAATATCAAAAAAAGCTGCAGTTCCATAACGGAACAAATGAATAACAGATATTTGACAGGCATGGGCTATTCTTCGAAGCCTTACTGTCGCATGACGTCAACTGTGACGTAATACACTGAGTATGATAATTTAGGCGGTATGTGCAGTATGAGAATAGGTGAAATAACATAATCAAATTTGTATTTTTGAATGAATAGCAAATCTGTTTCATAGTTTTGGACGTTTCTAGTGTTGTAACAATCGACACCTTTCACATAGCGATAGGCTGCTCAATTTTTCTCTCAATTTCTGCGCGCATTCAAAATTTATCACCAATTTAAATCAGTGAGTTCTATCTCTCATTCCACTACATTTTACATTCCTTCTCACATTATCTCAATCAAAAACTAATGAAGGAAAAGTAAAAATTATTATCTACGTATTTCCCTGGAATTACATTTTTTTGTTTTTTATTGTGTTATATATTACGTGCTACTTAAAAATCGGTTTATGGAAAAATCTCTGTTATTGTTCTAGGACTTACAACTGTTTCTTGATGAAGCAAAAGAAGGAGCCATACTTTTTAGTCTTGGATCTAATTTGAGGAGCGAAAAACTTACTCCAGAGAAGAGGAAAGTCCTAATGGATGCATTTGCAGAACTACCTCAGAAAGTTCTATGGAAATTTGAGGCAGACTCTCTACCAGGCCAGCCTAAGAATGTGAAAATTTCAAAGTGGTTACCTCAAAGTGATATTCTTGGTAAGAATAATGCAAATATTTTTATTGACTTTTGAAGATTCACTAGACTTTGATCACGCTAAGAGGCTATTTATTTGTTGTTGTTTTTTTGTTATTTTCTCACTGAATAGGAGTTATTGATTCCTTTTTTAATCTATTAATGTTATGTGTTAAACATTCGGGGATTTACATAATTTCAATCTTAACTTCAGAAAATAATTAAAATATAGATTATTAATTCTCTGACTCATTCTACATATACACCGTGCAGAGAATTTTTGTTTTAATTTTTTTTAAAGGATATAAAATTTAAAATGTTAACTTTATAGTTCTAATAGGTGTACATTGTAATGCAACTTTAATTTTAAATGCTATTCCTTAATGAACAACTTTTTTTAAGTTACAGTCGAATTCCTGTAATCCTAACTAATTGGGGGTGTGGTCTTTCGGATTCGAAAATGTCCTATCCAAAAAAATGTACCGTATATATGCAAATGAATCTATAGTGTTACCAAACAATGTAATGCAGCGTGCGATGTGAGAAAATGGCAACATTTAGTAGCGTTCGCATCGTCAAACAGATTCAGTTACTTACGCAAAAGATTACAGATATTGCAAGTTTGTCTGAGTGAAAATTACTACTATATAAACATGTGATATACACCGTAGTTACCAGTGCCATAACCGTTTCATTTTACAAATTGTGTTTTAATAATTGGTTGTTCAGTTCTACAGTAACTATAAAATCCTTTCTTTACACTGTAAAAAAATATTTTATTTCTTTTTCCACCATCCCGAATTTTGTTCGAATTATCCGAAATTTCGAATTTGCGAGGTTCGTACTACCGACGTTCTACTGTATCTACAAAATAACATCTCTTTTCACATATTCTTTTGTCTAGAACTCGTTGAATGACAAATATTTTTGTTGGCATAAATTCTCAAAAGTTTCATTAACACTTCTTTTTTTCTGTCCCCTAGCGCATCCCAATGTGAAAGTTTTCATATCGCATTCAGGACTGTTGAGCACACATGAAGCCATTTACAGAGGTGTTCCAGTCATTGGAATACCATTTTTTGGCGATCAACCTGTCAACATTCAGAAATTAGTGAGCCATGGTGTTGCCATTCAGCTAAACTTCAAAGAACTCACGAAGGAATCCCTTCTTAAGGCCATTCGCACAATCCTTAATGATTCCAGGTACGTTCTATAAATGAAATAATACTAAAATTATTTTGTACGTTTCAATGGTAAAAATAGAGTACTTAAAAACAATATCTTCTATTGCATATTAAGTATTGTTTAATAAATAAATTTATTTATTTATTCATCCAACGGAGAGTTACTGAGACGAAGTACCGCGAACAGTACCAACCTCTCGCATCAAAACTCGGTTAACTTTATCGGGTTTATATACTCCGAGGCGAAATAGACACACTCTTGTCAAGTTATCTCACTGGTCAGCATGCTTGCTCCCGAGGACGAGATCCCAGGTTCGACTCCCGGACGGGGCAGCCTGTAGTGTACGCCTTCCTTGCAATGTCCCAGTATCTGATGCTGTGTGACGATTAGAAAGTTGACGTGTAAGGTTAAGGAGACCACAATACGGCATAAGGGTGTAAATGTGCTGGCCACACGTACCCGAACCCATGTCCGCAAGGTCGGAACACCGCTGATAGGTCTCGGGCCCGTAGGGAGCTGTTGTGCCAGTAAAAGAAGAAACAGGTACACAACTCATGTATTGCACGCTTCATGTTTTAAACACGATTAGCGAGATAATTAAGCGAGGTTGGTGAAACCGGGCCTTAATAGGAACTTCCAGCTTTTTCCTTCTCTCCTTCATTCCTAGATAGTGTATCTAGCGACTCTAGTCGCCCACATCACACAGCGCTCCTGCGATCAGAGAGGAAACGTTTATATATAAACATACGCCTCACGCCAAGGGAGGAATTTCTTCCTAAATTGAACTGTCATATACATATGTATTCTTAAACTAAATCAACGCATCTCGGGCTTTGCGATGCGTCGAGTCAAAGGCAACAGCTGGCACATGTGTAATCTTTCAATTTAGGCTAGTGGAAGCTCGGGTGAAGGTTATGCAGAGAATTATCTATCTCGACACGTGTCGATGCTTGTAATGTAGTTTGTTTTATGTTTCGTTCGATTGATTTACTTTCTGCTATTGATTTATTTCCTACTCGTAATTGCGTACGAGCCATTACTGATCGAAAGTCATTCAGTATCTCAATTTAATACGTAATAAATAATTTAAAATCCACAAATAAGAATACATGTTTAATTTACCATCAATGAAAAATTCTTTATAAGAAACTTCCTGTTGGCTGGACACCTTTAGTCACCCTGCCGCAATAGTAAATTCCTGATTACGTCAATAAGAATAATGTATTTCAATTGTTTAAAGCTGTATTGTTACAATAAAAGCACTTTGAATTCATTAAAAATTACCTGGATGAATTATTTGGATTCACGTGATCCTTATATTACTGTATTATCCTTTTATATATATACTTTTAGTATTTGTTTAGAAGTGAAATTTTTAGTCATACATTTTTCACGGAATATTATTACATTCTTTGAGTTGTCGCAATGTACGTCTAGCCATGATCAACAACACTCTGTTCATCAAACGTTTTAACATTGAGTTCTCTGTTAGAACATGTATAATTCTGTAAATGTGCTGGGTAACGGCGTGGTAATGGCAGGTCTTAATAAAGACCGAAAATTATATTAAATGTGTGAATAGTAAACTAAACTAAAATTTGTATTATAATTACGTATATTAAAAATGAAGTAAAATCATTTCAAATCAAATCAACATTTAAATTAAAACAAAATTAATCACCTGAGATATAAGTGATTACACATACAGTAAATGAAATATTTAATAACAATAATAATAATAATAATAATAATAATAATAATAATAATAATAATAATAATAATAATAATAATAATAATGGTGGTGGTGGCGGTAGTAGTAGTCAAAGTGCTTACGTTATTTTTTGTTGGTTTTCAGTTACAGAGAAAATATGAAGAAGCTTTCAGCAAAATTTCGAGATGAGCAACAAACCCCACTAGAAAGAGCGGTTTTCTGGTCTGAGTACGTTTTGCGTCACAAAGGTGCACCCCACTTACAGTCAGCTGCTAAAGATCTCAATTTCATACAATACTTCCTTCTCGATGTATTAGCATTTATATTCCTTATACCTGCTTTGTTAATCACTGTTTTATATTGGGCGTGCACTCGAAGAAAAAGAAATCAGAATAGAAAGCATAAGCTTCTTTAAAGTTATAATATTGTATACGCATGTGAAAGATGTTTATATATCACGAAACGGAATAAATGATTCGGTCAGAATTTAAAAATAAAATTTTTATTTTTGATAATAAAAATACCACAAAGCCAATTACAAAAAACTGAGAGTACTACAATAGCACGCATTTTTGTAAAGTACTTGCCATTTCTGTATTTATTTATATATAGTGTTAGTGCTTGGTAAAATATACCTATTTTGTATGAAAGTATGTTTAAATAATAAAATAATAATGTGAAACACGCAATATTCTGCTTTTAGTACTCTTTCCCCCAAATATTCAAGGAAAATTTGTGAATGAATGATGTCACAATGAAAATTAAAAAAGAAGATACGTTATTCTGTAAATTTTTTCGTAGAATAAAGTACGCTTGTAAAGTCTGGTTGACATCTTGCACCAAAACTCGTAACAAGATGTTAGGGCACAGGCTGTAGTATGCGAAGAAACTAAATATAAGACAGAAAATTATCGCAGATCACTTTATATCAAAAGATCAAATCAAGTCGAAGAGCCGAAAATTACGGGATTCTCAAAATATTCAAGATAGAATATTTGTAGAAAATGCAATTATGCATGAATTCGTTGCAAGAACAATTCACCAGTTTATTCTCAATAAAATATATTCTTGAAAATTAAACTTTCAGGGAGCCAGCGGCAGTCGGCTCCCAGCTGTAGTGGATGGTAGATCGCTCGCCTCCGTAACCTCTGCAAATGCCCCCGTCATGTCGCTGTGTCGTGGCTGTCATGAAACCATTGTGTTGCATCACGTTGTGTCGTGGCTTTTCTTTTGGAACAGCGCTTCGCCAACAAAGTTTGCGTTAAGCTTCTGTAATTTTCTGTTTTATATTTAGTTTCTTCGCATACTACAGCCTGTGCCCTAACATCTTGTTACGAATTTTGGTGCTGCAAAACCGGGAAAGGCACTCATTGTATCATCGAGTCGGCTTACGATGATAACGTCATGGGTAGATCGCGTGCTTTCGACTGGCACAAGCTATTTCGGGAGGGGAGAGAGGAGGTCAAGACGACACACGTTCAGGACGGCCTTCGAACTCCAAAACTGACGAAAACGTGACGAGAGTGAATATTTTGCTAGACAGTGACCGCAGATTAACTTTTTGTATTATTGCCGATGAACATCACCGAAATCCAACGAAATTTTGAGCGAAAAACTGCAAATGAAATCTTCGTGAAGTTGGTGCTGAGAGTATAAGCACATTCACAATGCAAACAAACATAACGCATAGACGTAAACATTAACATAAGTGATAGACTGAAGTATTCACAATGTGTAACAAACGTAAGGAAAATAAATATTTCTATTGACTGTGAGACATTCTGGTTTACTAATGGTTCGATGTGAGAATCGTTTTCGAGGTACCGAGTGTCCATAGCCCATTGTACATGGCGTTAAGTTCGTCTATCGACATGTATCCTATTTCGATTCTCGATTTTGAGTTAACGAACTCTCATTGGTTCATTTCTTATGTCTTTCTCAAGCATAAGCATAGACGCTTGCAAGCTTTTAAGTTAAGGCTCATTCACAATGCAAACGTAAACATTAGCATGGCATTGACATAAAAGTTTGGACTTCGTCCATAAGCGGACTCATTCACAATGTGTTCTCATAAGCATAACATGTAAGACGTTCACTTAAAAGGTTGCAAGCTTCAAGCTTCTGTGCTTATGCTTACGGAAGACATAAGAAATGAACCAATCACAGAAAGGTAATTCAAAATCGAGAATCGAAATTGGAGCGAAGTCGATAGAAGACTAACGCCATATAAGGACATAGAGTCGATATCTTGAAATCGATTCTCACATCCAACCAGAAAGTCTCACAGCCAATAGGAACTTATTTTGCTTACGTTTATGTTAGGAATTGTGAATAGTTCAGTCAATCGCTTATGTTAATGTTTATGTCTATGTGCTATGCTTATGTTTACGTTTGCATTGTGAATGGGCCTTTAACGTTTTACATGTTATGCTTATGCGAACAGATTGTGAATGAGTTTGTGGGCGAAGTCCTAACTTTTATGATAACACCATGTTTATGTTTGCATTGTGAAGTAGAAGGGTCATATTTTGAAGAATATTGGGCGCATGTATTATTTCTGTCCATAAATGTTTTGTATTTACTTGGCTGTCCGGGTGACGCCGCGTCCAAGGCAAAGGTGCCGACGTTTCGGTCGCCATTCTGCGACCGTCGCCCTGAGGATTACGCCCTGAGGAAGGTCGCAGAATGGCGACCGAAACGTCGGCACCTTCGCCATGGACACGGCGTCACCCGGACAGCCTAGTAAATACTGACTCCGGCCGCGGAAGCCTACGCTCACAAATGTTTTGTACTTCACTCAGTTCGGCTACTTGAAGAGCAATAGGCCTACCCGATTTAGATTTAGATTCATTCAGTCAAAAAAAAACAGTAAAAACTGTATGTGACGTGGGGGGAAAGATATTCTGATATTCGCGCAATGATACTCTTCACTGGATTCCCAGTGATCTCAGAGGACCGATAGGGACTGCGAGAGGACATGACGGGTGTTCCAGGCGCCGATAGATAGCAGCTGAGATGAGGATGAGGCAAAACCATAAAGCTACCCCCGATTTAAAAAAAAATGGAGGAATTAGGAGAAAGACTGAGCCATTTTGTAGCCACCATTAGTTTATTAGTACCGAACTTCAAATTGATACAATGCTCATATTGATAGAATATAATGATATAATGCTCACATTGATAAAAGATTTTTTTGACCCTAGAACCTACTGTAGGATCAACTATTTTCTTCTTCTTCTTTTTCATGCTCAGACTTCCCTCATAAACACTACATTATTAATTCATTTATGTCAATTTATTAATGCAGTACTCATCCCAGAAGCAACGCTTTCTTGTATATTTTCTCTCGTAACAATTTACAGCGTACGGTGACGCTACAAAAAAAGTTCACTGAAGAAGTCTGCTGAAAAGGTTTTTTGGCCTTTTCTTTTCTACGATAGATGTATTTGAAAATCATTTAGCTCATTTCAGTGTTTATATACGTAGTCCCGTCCTCCATTCAGCTACCTACCAGCCCGTCCGTCCGTCTGCCCGTCCGCTCGTCCGACCGCCCGTCCCACCGCCCATTCGTCCATCCGACTGCCCGTCCGTCCGTGAACACCACCAGCCACTCAAGTATTCGTAGGATTTATTTCCGAAATTAATATTACCAGGTTGATCTGGTCCGTTTCGAAGTCCTTACGATTTTGAAAAATCTTTGAATTTGGGGGGTACTTTACATAAAGCCCCTGGGACGTTTTCAAAATTTTCTCAAAAATGGCTCGAATTTTTTGTTTACCTTCCTTGTAAGAAAAGAGTGAAATGCGCATATAAATATAGCAAAGGGCTGATTTTCAATGTTAATTCCATTTACAAAAAAATTAAAGTATTTTTTAAATGTTGTTGTTATTATTATTATTATTATTATTATTATTAATTATTGTTGTTATTATCATTATTATTATTATTATTATTATTATTATTATTTTCTTCCATCTTCCTAACAACAACATTGAGGATAGAGATTTTTTATATGAAATTAGTTCTCCCCATTTATGTAGTTCTATTAATGTTATGTGCATTTTTTTTATTAGTTTTCACTGATTTTTTTAATATTAAACAAGTGTAATTTTTTATACATTTCTCATATTAACTTTAAGCCCGATTTTTATATTTTATTGCATTTATGAGTATAAGTGCTTCAATTGATCTCGTGAAGTATTTTGAATGCTCAAAAGCTTTCTCTGGAAATTAGCTCAAAATTGCACATTTTCAGAAACACTTGGAAGACTTTTCCTCAAAAAGGGCTCCAATATTTTCTTTAAACTAATTGTACAGATATTACTCAATGCAATAGCATGATGTAAACAACTATTTTGTGTATTATTTTTATTTTTCAACATTACACCAATGCATTTTTTCAAACATCTCTCATATTAATATTTTCTTTACCAGTATTGTTTATATATTATTGAAATAGTGAGAACAAGTGTTTCAAATGACTTCTTTTACAGTTTTTTGAAAACTCAAAACTTTTCTGTGTAAATGACTTCAAGGTGCATGTTTTCATAAACAATCAACTACATCTTCCCCAAAACAGAGGCAAATTTTTCATTGAAAAATTGCATCTAGGATCACATTTTACTCTTCTACAATAAGCCTAATGTTATATTTTAATTCTAGCATCAGAGGAGTGGAAAATTGAGATACTATGAATAAATTTCTTTTAGGCCCCAACAGGTGACATCTGGAAAGAGGGAGAGGTAAAACAGAAAAGTTATCTCAGATTAAAAAGATTTAGAAACTAATTAATATGAGAATGTCTCTGTCTTTCTGTAGCACCACTAGTCACCTCTTAATTTTATGGAGAGTAAATGATTTAATATCATAGTTACAACTGCGGATTGTATATGACTAACATGGGAAATTGTGTCCTAGATTGCATTTATTCATTTTTAGTGCTATACTCAATTAGCTTGTACAATTTTTTTTCTTAAGAAGGTTCTGAGATCTTCTGTCTGGGAATAGAAGCATCTTACTGCAGAGTGTTAAGATAAAAGTACTGAATTAGTCAGAGGAGAGTGACAAACATGACACTAATATCAAAAGTAATATCTGTCACTCTCTCAGTTCTGCACAAATATTATTCCCTCTGAAAGGGATCATTTCATTTATGTATTCCCTGACATAAACAATTCACAATTTTTTTTTTTTAAACTTCTCTTTGAATGGAAAAGATATGAGGTCAAATATGACTTCTAATGCACATTTCTTTGTTTATACAGCAGGGTTCTATGGTTAAATACCTAATATAAGATTCACAGTCACTTTAGGGTTAGGTGACAACATATGTAAACCATAATATTTTATATATAAGTAACAATGTAAAATAGGTACTGGCCAAATATAAAGAACAAAAGGTAGAACGTAGTTTACAACTCATTTATCTGACATTATATAAATTCAATCCAATCAAAAAAGAATGAAAAAACTTTTAAAACAAAAAACAAATATCAATTTAGTTAATATTTCACAATTAAATGATTTCACAATTTCCAACTCTGGAAGTGTGAAAATGTTCAGTTTTAAAACATAACTCCACTACACAATAATTTACTACAATATGTATTCATTCATAACCACAGAGCAGTGATTACATAAGAGTGGGCCTGATTGCTGTTGCTCAACAGGCACAAAGCTTCTCTATCTCCCTGTGGAGATTAGACTCAATTGAAGATACTAAGGGACCCAAGCAAGATGAAATTATTCTAATGCTCCAGAAAAGTATTGATAAAACGTAGTTTGTATATTATGAATGGAAGTGAAAGTATCAATAGTTGACTAGTGGTAGAACCAACATTAATTGTGGTTACTTTTACTGAAACTTGTACATTTAAGCAAGTAAGCAAACAAATGTTATAATGTCAAGTGATGTGCTACATATGTCAAGTATTAACATTAAGATATAAAATGTGCCTGTTGCGGTATTTAGAGAAAAATTAAAATTAGTTTGCTTCATTCTATTTGTAATATTAATTTTTGCCAATGAGCATAAGTTCATAGCACACTTTTCATAAATCTATCCCGCTTTTTCGGTATCATATTGTTGTAAGCACTTTTAGTTTATTGGTTTATTTCTTTTTAAACATAACCTTTAGACATTCGAACCCATATTACTTAAAAGTCATTGGCATACCTGCCTAGACCTACAAACATTTTGTCAGAAAACTCATTTTTAAAATATTGGAAAATTTGTGTATTTAAAGGTTATGCTTTTAGTGAGGATGCAATTTAAAAGTGCATGTCTTCACTAGACAATGCAGGTCCTGTAAGCTACACAGAGGCTCCTACGTAAACACCTAAATAAAAATACATCTCTTATTGCTATTCTAATTTCAGTAATTAGATATGCTAGCATTTTAATCATTCACTACAGTACTAAAAGGTGTTAGGATCCTAATGCTTAAATCTCATAAAAAAAGATCCTGAATTTAGGTTTGCATATGTATAAAATAAGGTACATTAATCACCAATGATATAATTATTTTTAAAAAAAATACTATAATTGCATTTTTCTTTGACAATTTTATTTCTACACTCTATTGCAATTCACTTTCTCAAACCAAATTCTAGTGGTTAGCAAGAACTTAAATTGGAATTAAAACTTATAATAACTTTTTCATAAAACTATCTACAATTCAAAAGATGAAAAAAGTCGTATTGACAATTTTGCTTGTTTTTGTTTGTTTTCTTTTTCCTTTTTTCTTATAAATGCATTATTTTGATATATCATTACCCAGTATTTAAAGGCACTAAGAGGTTAATTGTTGGTTTTATCAAAGAAATAAACTCCATTTGATTTAAAATAATGGGAAAGACTAGCTTAAAATTTTTTTTAGACTCACTGTGAAATAAAATTTTCTTTACATTCTATTATATCTGTGGAGAATTAATGTAGGACAGTAACATCCTCAGGATATTTGAAGAACACTTTTTCTTTGCAATGGAAAATGTGCTGAGAATCATCTAATACAAATACATACATACATAGTAGAGGCAGATGCTTAGTTTTTTGAATGCAAGTTTTCAAGGCTCCAGCTTATCAGTTCTGATCATAGTTTACAGTATTCTTTTTTGGATAATAAATGAGTGAGAGCTTTCAGGGGCACTTCCCCTGAATATTATTCCACATTTTAGGTGTGAAAGCACATTTTCAAAATATATTATCCGAAGGGTCACAATGCAGCTTCTTGACTTTGAGGTATATAGGGCCTAATAAGATTTGGTGATCATTTTGCTAATAGGGTATAGGGTATAGGGATGTCTATGTCCTAACCACACATACTACTCAACCCATGGTCACTCCTGGTGGTCTTTAGCTCCTTATGAAGCTTTTGTGCCAAAGTACGCATTTGGTATTTATTATGATTTTGT
This sequence comes from Gryllus bimaculatus, assembly GCA_017312745.1. Classification (NCBI taxonomy): domain Eukaryota; kingdom Metazoa; phylum Arthropoda; class Insecta; order Orthoptera; family Gryllidae; genus Gryllus; species Gryllus bimaculatus. The sequence continues at coordinate 2,824,840 of BOPP01000154.1, forward strand.
TGTCCTCAAACCATTTTACTAGTGCTTGCAAGATTTTGTGTGTTTATTTCTCTAAGGAGTGTTTTTGCTTTAATGGTTGTTTGTGTCATATGCAAACAAAATTATTTTGTTATTTCTTAAAGCCAAAGAATTATAATTCACTTATATAAAGAATAGAATTGGCTCCATGTTGTATCCTTGTGAAACTCCACAATTTCTTATCTGAGCGGATGAGGTAATAACTAATAAATTTCCTTTCAGATGAAAATGCAGCAGTTACCAATCAAGATATATACATTTGTAATATGTTGCATCCAACTATCAACTGCAGCAAATATTCTTGCAGTTTTCCCCATTGCTTCACCAAGTCATCATATTTGGAACACACCACTTGTAGTCACTCTTGCTCAGAGGGGACATAACGTAACTGTCGTTGGTCCTGAGGCATTGAAAACACAAGTGCCTAATCTAACCGATATAGTCATCACAGGTCTTTATGAAGCAATTCTAGAAGAATTTAATTATGAAGAGATTATAGACGTGTCTCCTCTTTTCACCATGGGCATGTTCTTCGATTACTCAAGTCATCAGTGCTTAAGCATACAGAAACATGACGCATGGAAGCAATTAATGAACTATCCTCCAGATACAAAATTTGATCTTCTTATAACCGAGTCTATTGGTGCAGAATGTCTTCTTGGAGGTATTCAAAGATTTGGGGACCCTCCGATAGTTTCCATAAATGCTTTTAACGTTCCTTTTTGGATGCTTGAGACAAGTGGAACACCTAACATGCTTTCTCATATTCCACATTATGTGTTCACTGGGACTGACCACATGACATTTTGGCAACGAGTGACAAATGCTATCTACTATGTCTACTCTTATTATCACTACTACTATAGTTACTTGCCAGCTATGGATAAAGCTGCACGTCAATATTATGGCCCAAATGTTCCTTCTTATTCAGAAGTACAACAGAGAATTAGCATTAGTATGGCTAATTATCACCCAGTGTTGGACTATCCCTTTGCAATTACACCCAACTTGATTCCTGTTGCGGGCATGCAGATTAAAGATCCAAAACCATTACCACAGGTGAGTTTAAGGACAATTCAATGACAATATGTGTAAAGTTAGTGGCTCTCCTCAAATAATATAAAATAACATAATTTCAGAAACTTAATTTTTTTTAATTTAAAATTTGAATTGTACCTGGGCTCATCAACTGTTTAGTGCAATTTATGGTAAACATTCTAGTGTGATGATAAATGTGATCACATTTATTTCTGCTATGTTATGTTATCCTTCCCACAGTAAAGTCCAGAGTATTTGTTTGTGCATAATGTTAAAATACCACAATATTTAACACAGACAATTTTAAGATTTTTGTAGGATTACAGCCACCACAGATTTCATTCAATTAAAATACATTTGTTATGAATATGAATGCAGTAATACATATTTCAATTTTTAAAAAATGGGAAAATTTAAGAAAATATACTGGTCACACATTTATTTCTACTATCTACTTCATTACTTCTCTGCTACCACAGCTATTTAATTCTTCTACAGTGTTTTTCCTTCCTCTCCCAAATCAAAATAGCCCCATACTTAATTAGGGTTGCCATGAAAAACTAGTTTATAGCTTTATTCTCAGATGAATGAGTCAGTGAATATTTATTGATTCTGGGTACGTAAACTACTATGGTCATTTCTGCAAGTGTAATGCATGATATATCTCAGGAGATAGAGGTCTTTTCCCTCATTGGTTTCTGAGATCTGGCAATGACCTACATTTTGGTTTGCGGGGTTTCTCTTTCTCTGGTATCTCCCACAGAAGAAACCCACCCAGGACAAGCTCTAACCTCTCGGTACATGTGGTACTTTTGGGCATGTAAGTGTGTGTGTGTGTGTGTATGAATGTGTGTGATTAAGGGGAGTGGAGGAGACAAGGACGAGGGAGAGAAGATAGTTCACACTCAGGTTCCATTTGGAAAAGTAATGCTCTGGCATTCACATGGTAGTGATTAGAGAATCCATGAAAAACTACAGATCAGAGCAGTCTATCATAGGTACCATACCTACTATATTTATAGGTACTATTCAGTGTCTAGATAACACTGATCCTTGACATTGAGGGTATCTTCCACTTCAGTAGAGTGAACATTAACGTGAATATAGGCCTTGACATTGGAACAACAATTGAAATGTTACAGGAGGGGATACTGAGGAATTGAAGAGCAGGGGAATATACAGGGCATATAAAAATAATGAACAATGCTAAAAGAAGTTTGTAATAAATTGTGAAATAAAAAGTTACTGAAAGTGTGTTTTATTGTTTTTAAATTGGATATAACTCCTTAATTGAGAGATATTATTAGACAATCAGATTAGGTTATTTTAATAAAGAAGTAAGTTACATTTCAGAAATTTATTATTATTATTATTATTTTAATGTGTTTAAAAACCTGTATTTTGAATAATTAATCAATGTTAAACTTCTGTTTTAGGACTTACAAAACTTCCTTGATGCTGCAAAAGAAGGAGTAATATTTTTCAGTCTTGGGACTAACTTAAGAAGTGAAAAACTAACTCCAGAGAAGAGGAAAGCTCTAATGGAAGCATTTGCAGAATTACCACAAAAAGTTTTATGGAAATTTGAGGCTGATTCTCTTCCTGGACAGCCCATGAATGTTAAAATTGGAAAATGGTTGCCTCAAAGTGATATTCTTGGTAAGGATAGTATTCACACGTTTAACTTTTTTGATTGCTACTTTCATTATATAAAGTTATGTAATCCTGCAGCAAAAAAAGGTGATTTTTCTACAGAAAAAGGAGTGCCGTAGGTCCCTGACACTGAAAAAGCTGATCATTCTTGTTCCTTAAAAGTGTTCTTGTAAAATACTTCCTCTAACATATTTTATGTGGTCATTAGCTCTGGCTGATATCATGTCACCTTGAATTTGAAATGGATATTTTGGTTCTGGGGGATACTTTGCATGATCATGAGATCAATCAGTAAAACCATCAAACAAAAAACATTTATTGATGTTCTAAGGCAGGGCATGAGCATTAAAGTTCAAATAACAAAGATTAAAAAGTGTGTATGATTTAAAGAATAGTTTCTACTGCTGGCTATGAACTAATGACCACTCTCTTCCTTTGTCTTCAACTGCTGATAATTTATTATCTTTTTTCTCACAGCTAAATAGGCTAATGTCCACTAACTGTGTTTAAAACCTCCTACCCCTCTTAATGTTACATAATTTATAGACGATCCCTTAGTACCTTCACAATCCAATTTCCAAATGATCAGTCACATCATTTCAAATGTACTGGCTTCTCCCAAAAACTTCTCTGATTTAACTAGAATACAAATAATTATTCAGTTAAAAGAAATGTTGATTCTTGTTTAGTACTTTTAATTACGTATCCAAGTAAATTTCATTTATTCTCTTTCAAAATGGTTCCACAAAAAATATAATTGAGAAAAATTATTCCAGGGGTAACTTTTTTTTTTATAAACGATTCCAACTATTGCTGTCGATTACACAAATATTACCTCAAGAGAGATCTACTATACTATAAAACTTTTTCTTTATTATTAAAGTCTGCATCCTATCCAATGTATTTCTCCTTCCCCTCACAATTTTATTCACCTTTTTTCTCTTTTTGCTTTCTTACAGCACATCCCAATGTAAAACTGTTCATATCCCATTGTGGGTTGTTGAGTACACATGAAGCGATATACAGAAGCATTCCTATTCTTGGAATACCATTTTTTGCTGACCAACCAATCAACATTAGAAAACTGGTGAATAACGGTGCTGCAATTCAACTGGACTTCAAAGATCTCACAAAAGAATCTCTACTTAAGACTTTACATTTGCTTCTGAATGATCCTAGGTATGTGGAAATAGTTGAGTTTTCCCATGCACTAGTTTAATATGACTATCATATTGGTAATTTGCATTAGTACTCTTGAATTAAACAATTCAGATATTCCATATTCTGTCAAAATGTCCATTCTGCAAACATTATGATACTAGTGTGTAATAAAGGAGCATATTTGTTTATTTTAATGAGAATATTTTGCATCAACTTTTGTATTGTTAGAAAAAATGTTAACAAAGAATAGTTTTTACTTCCTAATATATGCATTACAGTGTTTTTAAAATATGTTCTTTTTATGTTTCTGTTTTTTTAATTTTTTTTTTCATTATTATTTTTTAATCTAAAACATTCACAGAATTTTGGTCAAAATTGATATTTTCTGATCAATCTGGCTGATATCATGGCCCCTTAAATTAGAAACAGATATGTAAAATTTTGGAGTTTTAATTTCATGAAGCCCCAACATCATTTCTGAAATTTTCTCAAAGATGTCTTCAATTTTTTTAAAAGATTTTTGCTCCAATAAAGCAAAATAAAGATGGCTACCTCGGCTCGAAGGATCGCGGGTTCAAATTTCGCTCCAGGCATGGATGTTTGTGTGTGTTTTCATGTTGACTGAGAGTGTTCCCCTAACTACCAACACGAACAATATAAACCAATGTAAAAATTACAGAGGTCACTAGTGACCAGAGTAGTTACAAACCAATTGGAAATAAGTAAAAATAAAAATTTTAAAGGAATATACCCTTGTAAAAATGCGTTAAGTCCATTCAACATCACCTATACGTACGTCTAGGTAGTGTTGGTTCAATCGTATTTGATCTTGTTACATCAGATTATGTCCTTAATTAATGACATATTCAACATTTTCAAAAGAGATTTTTTTAAGAGTAGTTTTTATGTAATTTTGAATGAAATTATGACAATTTTTAAAAAATTTGGAAGCAAGTGAAAATAGCTTCAAATTGTTTGTTCAAAGTTCACTAAATAGGGACAGATTGAATCACTATTAGAAAATGGAATTTCAAAAATTTTAATGGTTCCTTTTATTTTCCGAAAATGTCCATCACGGTCAATATTGAAGAGAGAGCTTTTTATAATGGAATCCATTCCTTACTAAAAGTTCCTTGAATTATTTCATGTATTTCTCTTTTCTAGTAACGTTTGTGTAGTACTGTTATTTAATTTGTATTTTTCAAGTGATCACTGAAATTATAGTTTAACCATTACCAAAAGCATGAGAAGGTGTGTGCTGTTTTAGCACCATTAGTTTTTCTAACGTAATGAGAAAAGGAAATAAAGAGAGTTGTGTTATTTGTTTTATCTTACTACTCATCAGAATCAGTAAAGTTGTTAAGAAACACTTGCATAGATACTCTTGATACCACACCTGTGGCCAACCAGTCCCTATGGAAAAGAGAATAATATTTACTCAAAGACCATTTATTTTTAAAGTTACCTCAATTGAGATAATTTTATATATCTTTCAGTATGAGGAAGAAGACTTGTCAGTTACTGGAATCACATGCCTAACTTCTATTGAATTAATTTAGAGATTGGAACATTGTTCTATATTGCCATGATGAATTTAATAAATGATCATTTAATAACAGTATAAACTAATTTTATTTATGATTTCAGTTATAGAGAAAACATGAAGAAACTGTCCGTGAAATTCCGTGATAATCCTGAAACACCTCTTGAAAGAGCGGTCTTCTGGACAGAATATGTTTTACGTCACAAAAACGTACCACATTTACAGTCAGCTGCTAAAGACCTCAACTTTGCACAATACTTCCTCCTTGATGTATTGGCATTTCTGTTGGCTATACCTGGTTTGTTAATCATTCTTTTATTCTGTGTTTGCTGCAGAAGAAAATCCACTCAAGCAAGGAAACAGAAACTGAATTAAATGTTCCAATACTTCTTGTGCTTATTGCAATGTTAATAGTTCTTGATTCTTAAGAAAATAATGTTGAAACTGATAGAATCATGCTGATAAAATTTCTAAATGAAAGATATCATTGTAAAGATGAGGTGTTTAACAAATTAAAAAATATACCTTTATAGCGTCTTTCCCCTCAATTTTCTAATACGTCAAGGTTGGTAGGTTTATAGAAAAAAATTACCAAAGGATAATCAAGCAAACCTCCAATTTTAGAAATGAAATGGCAAAAATTGTGGCTATAGATATCCAAGGTTCATTAACAATAATTTGCTAATTCAATTCTACAAATAATTATCAACCATTGTGTTATGAAATGAAGAATTTGTTAGGAAAAAAATTATGAATGAAATGTTTATGAGCAAATGGAGGAAATAACAGCTTTTAAATACAGCTTTGAGATTTGATGCAAAAAGTTCCAAGAGAAAATTGGAGTTGAAAATTCTGGAAATTAATAAAAAGACGAAAGATATGAAGGAAAAGAAGAAAAAAACACAATAAAAATAATTTTTGTAATACTGTAGTTATTATTGATTTAAGGTAACTAAACAGAGGAATGAAAAGCCACTTTTAATGGCTGGGGTCCATAAATAATTGAACAATCGTGTGTTGGTTAAAACATTCAAAACAAAAGAATTGTAGTTACAGATGAGGTATCCCACAAAAAGATATTAATTATAGAGCATAAATGAAACCAAGTGCCGAAATGGGGCCAAGTGCTGAAATGTGAAAATTTGCATTTTGTGCTGAAAAGTGTGTTAAGTTTCAAGCACAATGCTGTGTTAAATGGGCTATCTGAAGATGTCATTCTTAAGGGTTTAAAATGTTAGACTGTGCATCATGCAAGTCCCAGAGGCTATTGAATTAGTTTTTCTTAATTATCTTAAAATTACATTTTTGGCACTTAGCACGGTTTTCACTTATTGTCTTTAATTTCGTATATTATTTTTAATATGTATATTACAAAAAGTATAGAATGCTAGTAACTGTTAGTAACACAAATAACATATTCGTTCAGTTATTAAACTCAGCTACTGCATCCATTTACCAATTTCAAGTATGTCTGTTATTTACTGTTTATATATCTAATGATGCTTCTAATAATTGTATAATGTTTGAATTGTTTAAGCACAATGTGTAAAAAATAAGAAGTATGCATTTAGATGTAAATCGTTAATTGACTACAGTATTAAATAAAATCTGAATATTTTTGAACATCTACTATGAGTTGTCAAAGTGCTCTAAGGGTGCAAATTCAAGTTACTCTTAAAATCTTAAAACAAGTTTTATACTCAAAATGAAGATTTTTTTTTAGAAAGAAATTTTAATTTCAAATTAAATTATAAATGCAATACATTAGTTTTATGAAGAAAGTATGGTACAATAATTGAGAAATAATTTAAAGGCAACAAAATCACAATATAAGGTCTGAGGTTTACTCTGATATTGTGGATACAAAACTTTTCTTCGACACTTGAGATATTCATATTCCAAAACAATGTATTCTTCTAAAGTATTTTTGACTAAATGTGGATTTCCAATTGCAATATTTGAGTTATGAACTAGTCATTTATGTAAATCACCGAACTGTCATTTATTCATTAAGTAATTCCATTTTCAGATGACAAAATGTAAGTCAATTTCCATTTATAAATAAGTTTTATTAATAGTGATTAGGTTTTATTTTAAAAATGTATATGTAATGCATCCAAATGATTCAATTTTTCTTAAAAAATTGTTTAGATATTGTTCAACGTTTTGTAAATAAAACATCAGTGAAATGCCTCTTTTCTTTCATCTCTCCTACATTCATATAATGTAATGCTACAACAGTTAATACTAAAACTGATTCAGAATAAAAACATCATGAATGTACCTGCAATAAAGGGGAATCGATGATGTGGAAATGGATTCCTATCTATAAATTCACACTTTGAAAACCAAGAAACAACTAAAGTTTGGAACAATCATGTTATAATTAAGCAGTCAACGTAGATGTTTCAATTTTGGCAATAACTAAATACCCGCCCGCAAAAACGTTGTATCGCTCACTTTTCTGAAATGAGTGAAGCATTTAGAAAACTAGGTTAGCAAACATAAACTCATTAATTTTGCCATGAGTAGCATGGATGCATAAACATTGTCACAATGGAGGAGGAAAGACGTGTGTCACTAAATTTTCATTTTGAGGGTTACATTTTTACCAGCAGGAATTCAATTGTCTGTGTGATGTAAGAAATTTTATAAGCCTTTTCATATAAAGAATAACTCTGCAGTTATCTACAGTATTAATAATAGGCACAATGTTTTACTTTTCATTCCTAATAGCTAAATTGAAAAAAAATAAAATAAAGTTTCATTGCATAATTTATAAGATGTGTTTTTATTGAAATGCTATGTTTGATTACATTGTATTTATTACATGTACTTACATTACATGTATAAGACATGTCTTACAAGATAGATCATTTCAGTCTGAATCAGTATTGCAAATGCAGCATTACCTAGATACTAAATTAGTCTGTTTTTATTACAAGCAAATAAATCTGCAATGCAAACATGCATACATGCACACTAATGTGTGTGCACACAAAAGCATGCACACACAAACACGTGCACACAAGCACACGCACACACACACACACGTGCACACAAACGCACGCACACACACAAACACACGCACACGCACATTTCCAAACATGATTCCTTACAAGAGATCTGTAGTTTTTTTTAACAAATAAATTATTCTCTCAATGGCAAAAACAGTTTTATAAACTAATTTAATTTTTGCTTATAGTTATAAAGAAAAAAAGAAGAAACTATTTGCAAAGTTCCTTGATAATCCTCAAAGACCACTTGAAAGAGCAGTTTTTTGGACAGAGTATGTCCTATCTCATTAAGGAGCACCACACTTTGGATTTCATTGTTTTCATTTAATATTATGTGAGGAATGTAAAAACTACAGGGAGATAAGCCTTCACAATATTGTGTACAAAGTTATATTAAGATATTAAGAAATTTTATAAAGATTTACATGATTCCCCAAAAAGTGTATTAGTTTTAGACAAAGGAAGCAATCATTAATGAATGTTCTTTGCTTTAATAATGAACAGAGGATATAATTTGGCTTCATTGCTTAAAGCAACTCAAAGATCTTGAAAATACTCTTAAAATCAATAGAATGATTCTGTGAGATGCATTCACGGTTTCAACTATAATTATGTAAAGATAGCTGACTTGATTTAAACAATTTTTCATTTACACTGAATATAAAATGAATTTTTATTTGTTGACTTAAAAATAATATTTATAATGAAAGCAGTTGTTTTTGTAGTGGCTTTTATTAGTACAGAAAATTAATAAAAATATGCATCATTTGTGGGGACACAAGCTACCCCTCCCTCTCTCCATAGTTGTGCCACTGCATATGTTCATTCATCTCAAAATTCTGTCTTAAGATCATGCATTTTGTACATTCTTATATCACGCTTATAGTCCTGTTGGCTAGTACTGAAAAAGTGGAGTTACTTGGAAAAAAGTCATCACATTTTTCTTTGAGTACATTTTTTTAATCAGACACTAGTTTACATCTCGAATTTTAGACCTCACAGACCCTGTACTAAATCCAGGAAGCCCCCAAAACCGTTATTTTTCTTCTTTTTTTCTATAATTTGATAACTTTAAGTTCAGTAGAAAAGTTATTCAATTAGTTTTAAAAAGGATAAAATTTACTTTTGAATAAAACATTTCTTTCAAAACCATTACCAAGCAAACTGAATAATAATATATATTTCATCTTGGTGTAATCATTGCCTCATAAATGAATTTGCCGTTGCCGAAAATCTTTATAAAGAAATAGATGGATGTGTGAGTGTGTGTTACAGCTCAACTCTTCAACGCAAGAACAAATTTATTTCAACAAAACTTGGTACATAAATTTACCCATTAGGGGAAAATAATATGTGAGGGTAAGACACCCCTAGAGGCGGGGATAGGAAGTGATATTTACAAACAAAATCATTACGCAAACCGCAATGCACGAACTACGAGTAATGTGCACTGGGCTACACTTATGAAGACGGAATCGGCCTTATTTTCATCGATTATTCTATCGCAAAAGTTTGTAATTTTTTAGACATTTTCGGAAACTATTGCGAGGAGGTCTGTGCCAATCCTTAGTCCCACTAGTTTGGACACGTACAACAGCCCTCCTTAGGATGTATGTCTTTTTGAAACAGAACCCTTAATCCCGTCGCTTTCAATCTTCTACGTCTCGGGATGAATAGTATGGGAAGTCTGCAAACGTACAGAAAAAAATGTTTCCCCTTTAGTTTACATAAATTTAAAAGGATTTCGATTTGTAACTTTGGGCGTTAGTTTTTCCGTTCTCCTGAAGGATGTCGTGAGCGATCATTAGAAGACAATAATACATTCCAATAAACTTATAATTAAGCAATGTTTTGTGAAACTCACATCTTCAATCGTACATGGAAAACAAAGACTGTCGTATTAGAAAAACAATAATTCATCCAATAAACTTATATTTAAGCATGTTTGTGAAACGCACATTTCAATTCGTACATGGAACAAAAGATCTTCGTATTAAAAGACCAAATAATTCATCAAAAACTTATAATTTAAGCAATGTTTTGTGAAACTCACATCTTCAATTCGTACATGGGAAACCAAAGTCTTCGTATTAGAAGACAAATAATTCATCAATAAACTTATAATTTAAGCAATGTTTGTGAAACGCACATCTTCAATTCGTACATGGGAAACCAAAAGATCTGTCGTATTAAAAGACCATAATTCATCCAATAAACTTATAATTAAGCAATGTTTTGTGAAACTCACATCTTCAATTCGTACATGGGAAACCAAAGATCTGTCGTATAGAAGACCAAATAATTCATCCAATAACTTATAATTTAAGCAATGTTTTTTGAAACGCACATCTTCAATACGTACATGGAAACCAAAAGATCTGTCGTATTAGAAGACAAATAATTATCCAATAAACTTATAATTTAAGCAATTTTTGTGAAACGCATGCTTCAATTCGTACATTGGGAACACCAAAAGATCTGTCGTATTAGAAGACCAAATAATTCTCCAATAAACTTATAATTTAAGCAATGTTTTTGTGAAACGCATCATCTTCATTCGTACATAGGGAAACCAAAAGATCTGTCGTATTAGAAGACCAAATAATTCATCAATAAACTTATAATTTAAGAAATGTTTTGTGAAACTCACATCTTCATTCGTACATGGGAAACCAAAAGATCTGTCGTATTAGAAGACCAAATAATTCATCAATAAACTTATAATTTAAGCATGTTTTTGTGAAACGCGCATCTTCAATTCGTACATGGGAAACCAAAAGATCTGTCGTATTAGAAACCAAATAATTCATCCAATAAACTTATAATTTAAGCAATGTTTTGTGAACTCACATCTTCAATTCGTACATGGGAAACCAAAAGATCTGTTGTATTAGAAACCAAATAATTCATCAATAAACTTATAATTTAAGCAATGTTTTGTGAAACTCACATCTTCAATTCGTACATGGGAAACCAAAAGACTGTCGTATTAGAAGACCAATAATTCATCCAATAAATATATATTTAAGCAATGTTTTTGTGAAACGCACATCTTCAATTCGTACATGGAAACCAAAAGATCTGTCGTATTAGAAGACCAAATAATTCATCCAATAAACTTATAATTTAAGCAATGTTTTGTGAAACACACATATTCAATTCGTACATGGAAACCAAATGATCTGTCGTATTAGAAGACCAAATATTCATCCAATAAACTTTATAATTTAAGCATATGTTTGTGAAACGCACATCTTCAATTCGTACATGGGAAACCAAAAGATCTGTCGTATTAGAAGACCAAATAATTCATCAATAAACTTATATTTATTTAAGCAATGTTTTGTGAACGCACGTCTTCAATTCGTACATGGACAAAAAGATCTGTCGTATTAGAAGACCAAATAATTCATCCAATAAACTTATAATTTAAGCAATGTTTTGTGAACGCACGTCTTCAATTCGTACATGGGAAACCAAAAGATCTGTCGTATTAGAAGACCAAATAATTCATCCAATAAACTTAAATTTTAAGCAATGTTTGTGAAACGCACATTTCAATTCGTACAGGAAACCAAAAGATCTGTCGTATTTAGAAGACCAAATAATTCTCCAATAAACTTATAATTTAGCAATGTTTGTGAAACGCACATCTTCAATTCGTACATGGAAAACTAAAGAATCTGTCGTATAATCAATGCATTTGATTTTGTAAAGTAATGCTATGTCACGCAAAGTTGCTGTGTCATGCAAAGTTTCTGGCGTCCCCAGTCCAATACTTAACTGAATTTTATCTCTAAGTTTTGATCACTGATTGCGAGAATTTCTATCATTATCTAACAATTTAGTGGTCCTTGCCCGCCCCCTCTATTTTTTAATAATGAAATAAAAAGGAAGAGCAGGAAATATCTTAGCATCTTTAAGCATCAAACTCATCCTGCACATCACACGTTACTTTTACCAGCATTCATCCAGGACACTTTCACCACCAAATTTGATCAGGTAAGTGCTCCTGATCTGTTTTAAGAACTATTTGTAGACAGTTCTAGTAGTTTTGATGCGCGAAAAAAGTCTTCCATTCGCCTTCGGAAAGACGATTCGGAAAGGAAATTGGAAACATCAAAGAAATTCAAACCGCCCCCCAAACTATCAACCGAATTCATTTCTACGTCAACACAAATTACTTAATTTGAATTAAATTAAATACATTTTTGTAATGTATTAAATGAAGACTTAATGCGTGTCGCCTAAATAGCACATACTTTCTCACATTATTTCTAAGTTTATTAATTTCGAAAAAATCAGAGAGTTTATGAAAGCGTTAAGCGCTCATTACGCGAACAGAAGAAAAGAAAAATAATATAATTTTGCCACATTTGAGAAAATATTGAAATTGTTGAATGCTTCATGAATAGTACCACTAAAAATTAATCAGATTCCAGTTTAACACTCGCGAAGACTCGGGTTCGTTTTAGATCGATCGAAAATATCAATTTTCGGAGAAAATCTTTGGAGTGGTGTAGGTGCAGACCCCATGACCAAACGGACAGACTGTACAAGGCAAACGGACATCCATGTTTCGCTGCCAATCAATTTTGTGACCCAAAGACCACAAAACGTGGATTCTGACTACACACCGATTTAGAGAAGTAAATTTATCACATTTTAGAATATAGATTTATTTACTTCTCGTCTACCAGTCCGCAATTAAATTTAGCGTCGAAAACTTGCAGATTTAGCCCGCACGGATTTCTTCTTATGGCTGAACGACTGATTGTCACTGCAGTGCTTCTAAATATGGAGGTCCTGGGACGATCGACTCCCGACCGTGGCTGGATTTTGTGACTACAGTCAGATTAGCTAGTTCGAATTATGTCGCTGTCAGGAGGAGAATTCTAGCGCCGCTGTCTGATTCTGGTTATTTTCCGTGGTTTCTACGATCAAACGCCAGACGGATGCGGACAGTTACCCTAACAAACGGGCCACGGTCCGGCGCGCGATCTCGTTCCTTCTTTCCTTGAACTATCTCACCCCTTACACTAGCATGATACCACCACTCATCACACTGGGGGGGACGACGTGCGGAGCTTTAGGCTCTTCCCGGCTGTGATGGTTAAGAAACCAGGCGAATGCCGGAGCAGTACCTTCACAACGGGTCACGAACCGCGCGATCTTCTTCCTCGTCTACTCACCCCTTCTTAGGCACATACTACATGAACTCTACTTCACCATCGCGGGAGACCGTCAAATATCATTACGACTTTCCCGACTGGGGTGTGCCCCATGTGTGGAGATACCTGGTTGGGGAAAACCCCTGTTTTACGTAGGGGGCGTAGAGTTCGCCATCCACGGCAAAGATCACCCACACCCGGCAAAGGGCAGCACTATACTTATGGGACTAAATACCTTACACGTGACGCGCGAATCCTAGCAATTATTCAATCATAAATCAGTTTCGTCGAAGCAGAAAAAAACATAAATCGATGTCTCAATTTGTGTCGTGTTGTGGGTCAAGGTATCCAATGCCCTTCCTCCCCTCCACATTCCCGAAGCAACAGCAGATCACTTGTATGTTTTGACGTCGTGTGGGTTTCGGTCAACTTAGCGAGCGCACAGCTCGTGGTACGTCGATGAGACACTTCGACTTGAGTACGTAACGGTTCGCGCGGGGGGTAGTGCAGTATAACACGAAAAAAAGCAAGCGCTGCGACCACGGGAATGTGTGGCTGGCTGGTGCAGCAAGCGAGCGTCTTCGTAACGACGCCCAACCAGTTTTGTTACCTACCTTCATCTCCGCAATGCATCGCGTGAAGGCGAGTTGAAAAGAGCGGCCGGGGTGATGAAAATTGTAATGTTAACGCCGTTAATTGAATTGAATTAATCATATATTGTAGGCGAGACTCGTGCCATCAGCCCGCTCTTCGGG
>BOPP01000154.1:2853977-2861477 GCA_017312745.1 Gryllus bimaculatus
AAACGCAAACAAAAGCAGAACTGAATGTCAAATTATTAGTAAGGTCAATGCACAACTGTTGTTTATAATTTATTCTTTTTAAAATGCATTTTCTCGCCACTTTTTTACAAGTGTTATTTAGAAGTACTTTTCAAAAAAGTTATCTAATGTAAATAGAAATAAAAATTAACATTTTTGTACAGAAAAATTTGAAAGGAATTTTCAGCTACAATCTCGTACAATCTATATTCACTCGAAACTAATTACAACTATCGTAAAGTTTTTATTTATGAAGTATTTATTTAAACTGTTTCCTTTCCATAAAATGTTATTCCAAATCCTATACTTTTAATTCTGATTTTTCCAAAAGTTTTGAAATTTACGAAACTACAAACAGATACTTCTGAAATTGGTTTCGCAGAGGAATAAGATTAATTATTTTATTTGCTTTACCACTGCAGGTAAGGAGAATTGAAACAGAAATTTGCGAACAACTAACAATTCACCAAAAACTTAATTAAAACGAAACAGATCAATGATTTTTTTTCATTTATTTGTTCATAAACTAAAACATTACTTTAACTTTTATCCATTATTTGATTCTATAGGAATGCGTTAAGGGGACCCGTGTCACCTGAAAATTTAAGGGGGCCGGTAGCCTTACGTAATAAAACATTTTATTTCCATACATACGTTCACTCCCTGATTTTCCTCTTTGTTATCCTGACAATTTGGAAAATTGTTACATGAGATTTGGGAAAGATGTTCAAGCCATTTGGCATATGATTCAACACAAAATCAAACGAATTTATTGACCGGATCATTAAAGTAATAATTTCTATACAAACTCATAAAAGATGCAGGCATATCACTTAAGATCAAAATACAACTTATCAACAAAATGGTATTTCCAAACGCGTTGTGTGGGTGTGAAAGCTGGGCACTAGGAAAAGCAGAAAAACGGAAGGTACATGCCTTTGAAATATATGCTTGGGGGAAAATATTGGACGTAAAACGGTAGGACAAGAAAAAACAAATGTAGACATTTTGAAACAAAATAAAACCACGATTTTCTCAAGATGCCAAAGTCACTAAATTGAAACTAAAATATTTTGGACATACAATGAGATGAACAGAATCCCTGGAAAAGGATATAATGGTTGGAATGATGCAAGAAAGCAGGAAGAGGGGAAGAAAAAGATCTAGGTGGCAAAATGAAATAATAAAAAAATCTTACATGGCCAGACATAATTAGTGCGTTCAAGACAGAAATCAGTGGAAGAAACAAATATACGTAATCCCAAACAAATCAAGAGGCAGTTTAAGCCCAAGTGAGCCGTGAACAAATGCTTAGCATCATACTGCTTTTTATATCCGATTAGGAAAACGAGGGATTACTTGCGATCTATGTACTACTACTAACGTAATTATTTAATTCTCCTGGTATTACATTTTATTTCATTACTAGCAATGAAATGTAGTTCTTTCTCTGTTGTTTTAAGCTACACCCACCTACGCGTGATTCTTATAAAAGCACTAATAATTATTATGTATGGCTACAAATTGGCAATTTTCCCCTTTGTCGCGAATGTACGCGGAGAGTATTTGGGCGAAACCAAGACCTTTCACAACATAAATGAACATATTGTAAGAATGCCCCTGGGGAAGATTTCTTTTCAAATTTACGCGATTTGTATTCTCTGATTTGAACCATACGTATAAACTGTGGAAATCTAAATTGAGACACATAGGTACGAATTAAGATCTTCCCTAAAATAGACAATTATTACTTTTTCAGAATACGTCGTCACATTTTCTGGGTCGTCCCTGAAATCCGTCAATTCGCACTTGTAAAAAAATTACAATGCAATTCCGAAACAAAATAAGTCATGTTCACCAGACATTGAACATTTTACCACTAATTGTAAATTTTGAATTAAAGCAAGTGAGTATCAGAAAAATGTAACCCTAGATTACATTTTTTCTACTAGTTCAAAGTTGTAAAGAAGATTAGATTTTTACAAAATCAAAAAAGAAATAAAACAAATTATTATGTTTAGGACACGGGTCAAACCAGAAAATATTTCAAGGAGGGGGCAACTTTGCTCTGGATCTCCTAAGTACTTTTGAGGTAGTACATTAACAAAAATGCTGCTTAGTTCGGATATTTTTTAATGTAAATTCATAAAAAGAATACTCCCGTGAAATGATTGTCAGCGTGTGGTAATTGTTGTGAACAAATTGAGAAGAATTACAAACAACATTCGGAATGAAGGGAAGGCTTTGTCCCCTTCTTCTGTCAATGTTTTAAGATTACATAAAATTTTTGTCAAAATACCATACTAACAAACTGGTGGATTCTGAGATACAATGACTGACTGATTCGTGATTCCAATCAATCGCTAAGGTTATTTAGTC
The DNA here is from genome assembly GCA_017312745.1 of Gryllus bimaculatus. Taxonomy (NCBI): domain Eukaryota; kingdom Metazoa; phylum Arthropoda; class Insecta; order Orthoptera; family Gryllidae; genus Gryllus; species Gryllus bimaculatus. The sequence continues at coordinate 2,856,375 of BOPP01000154.1, forward strand.
CTGCAAGTGTAGTGCATGTTGTTGTTTTTCCTCGGAAGGTGGCGGTGATATTCCCTCACTGGTTGGCGAGATCCAGCGGCGACCTTTACGTCGGCTTGTAGGGTTTCCCCAACCAAGTATCTCCCTCCAGCGAGGCACCGCCTCAGCTTGGACAAGCTCTAAGGTCTAATTGGTCTCCCGTGCGGTAGTGTAATGCACGTAAGAGCAACTGCACGAAAGTAAGGGGTGGGGTGCACGAAAGTAAGAGCATGAAAGAAAGGGTAAATTGATAATAAGACAAAGAAGAGGAAGGAAAGATCGCACGCGGTCCGTGGTCCGTTTGTTATGCTTCGGCATTCGCCTGGTATTGGTCGGAGAAACCATGAAAAACTATCGATTATATCAGCCAGCCGATAGAATTTTCCTCCAGACAGTGTCCGAGTCCGACCTAGCTATTTAACTAGTGTCGAAAATCCTACCTCGGCCGGGATTCCAACACCTTCCGGTCAGAGTCACTGCAGTAACATCAGTTGATGCCCTGAGCCACATCTCTCGGTGTCTCAGGATACCGATCCGGGTGAGATACACAAAACGTAAGTACGACAAATGCAATACGAGGATTTTAGAGAGAGAACTGAAGGTTTTTGAACTGCTTCAGAACGTGATATGCAGTACACCAGTGTATGATACGTTGCCTACCAACCAAGATCAAATGTCACATGTTTAACTCTTTTATCCCGCATTTACCCATTTTTACCCACATTTCATTGGCATAACGTGATTATCTTCGACTCTCTACATGCCCTAGATGTTTGTAATGTTTATGGTGAGACATCATGTAACACTGCAATATTTGCAAGACATTAAATTATAATCATGCTAATTTTGCAAGGCATAATAAAATGTAAATGAAAGATTCTTAAATTCATATCTTACCCTCAAGCATGGGAATTAAAGTAGGCCTAGGCATTGGGGACACCTTTAGCTAGCCGGCAGTCTGACAATTGAGCCTAATGGCAAATACACATTAAATAAATTCCCAGCAACTTTTTTTAAATATCGAAAATAAACTCTATTAAGGTTTTACAATGTCCTTCTCAGTTCTAATACATTGATGCCAGACACGAGTTCGAAACCAGGAATTTAAAACAATTTAATCAGAGAAAATGAGATTTAAGAGAGCTGTGAAGGGTTGTACATCCAGGGATTAAACAATAAAAAGTGAAATTATATGAAGGGAATTAAGTGGAACTGAAACGGTGCATTAAAAAATAAAAATACAGACAGCAATGGGTCGTACATATTGGGAAAACACAGATCCCCAGAGCAAGCTCTGTAGTATAAACCGAGAGGAAATAACATATTTTCAGTCCTAAAAAGTTATGAAATGAGGATGAACTGGCAACAAACCTAATCTGAAAATCACGACGATGATGATGTAAATGATTTTGAAAAAGTGAATTGTTAATGTAGTTGATAATCAAGATACTGTTAAATATCGATGTCAAAGCGAATTCGAAATCAGAGCGTGAAATTGTGTCTGCAATGCTCTGGTATCTCTGTGTTAAATCAGAGTGTGCTGCTACCACACGAGCATTGCAGCAAACATGCGTTTAGAGAAATATATTCTTGTTAGATGGTACTACAATCGCCTCGCTTACATTTGTAACATGACTATTTTATTTTTTGTACGCCAAGAAACATTTATTTTCATTTTACGAGACACGTCTTACAAATGACTTAACCAGACATTAGAACTCTACATAAGTGTTAAACTATTCCTAATATCGCACCTCCAATAGAAAAGTGACACAAGTACGAAATCGTCATTTTTCACCTAAAAGGAGATAAGATGGTTACCAAGAGGTACTGCTACTATTCTGAAGTTGATTTTGAATTAGTTCAATTATTGTCCGCTTGAAGGTGAATAATTGGTACAATCTATAACGAGTATTATAGAACTACGAAACTTAAAATTGCAATTTCTGACAAATCAGAAATTTGCACTTGTGTCACTTTTCTATTGGAGGTGCGATATATAAATATTCATTAAGCTGTATCGAAAAAACGGATTACAATCGGAGTAAATGATAGTTTTGAAAGTAAAAATAAAATCAGTACAAAAGAAACAATATTTACAATGGATTTAGAGGTTTGACAGTTATGGCTACCCAAACTGAATAGTTGCGAACTCAAAAGTTTTACGTTTTGATGACGTGAACTTGTTGAAATGACGTTGCTGTAGCTCTTAACAAAAAATAAGGACGGAAAAGAAAATCGTTTTTGTTAAAAGAAAACTGTCGAAAAAACTCTTTTTCGAAAGTAAGAACGAAAACGTGAAGAGAGACACTTTTACGGATGGTGTGAGATTTGTAAACTCTGCTATCTAAACTACCTTACAGAGTAGAATATTGATAATCCGAACTTTAAAAAATTAAAAATCGAAGTCATTGTTTTTTCGGAAAGGGATAAATAAGAACTGCGTTAAAAAATACTGCTATACACATTTTTTGGTAACTTCTGGAAAACAAGCTTATTTTGACACCTCCATCAAGTAGGCTTATGCTAAACACTGTTTATTTGTGCTACGCACGTTCATAATAAGTTTTAAATATCATACTGTTGCTCGTTTTGTCTCCTTTTAGGTATAGGAAAAGAGATGTAAATGTATCGATGGTATGTTTTTTAAATTAATTACAAAATTAGGTTTATTTTTTATAATCGGAAAAATTAAGTTGTAACGACTCACGACACGTTAGAAAAACAGTATAGCATTTAAGCAAAGCAGGTGCATTGAAACCATATAAAACGTCTTCTTTTAGAATTCTTCTAAAATATTCTTAAGGGATTCAACTACGAAATGTGCCAATTGATTCGTCTTAGCGAGAGGAATAGAATGAGCTATTAAATAGCTGTCAAGGTGCCTGAAGTCCTACAAAAGGCATGCTGGTTGCTCAAAACCTCTCCTCAAGCAAGTTGTTTTCAAGAAATCTCTAAAGAATAATTTGAGTTAATTCTAAAAAAAAGAAAGATTGGTTCCCAACCAGGACGCCGAGACGCGTTGAACCCTTGTTTTCGCTGATTGGGATTGGTGGATTGGAGAGGGTGTAAGCATAAGTGATGAAAACGCAGGTTACTAGATTACTACATGCGTTACACAAGGTCTAAATGAAGACCGTCTCAAGGTCTCATTAAGTAAATGCTGTAATTCATCGATTTCAAAAAGTCACTTACAGTTTTTGACGAAGAGGAGGATATCTGGCCTGATAAGTCAAATCCTCAAAAGCATTACGTCCGCGCTTCGACCATTTTTTCGGGTTATTGTTGCCTGATACGACTAACGACAACAATAACTTTGTTCCAGTTATTGATGAGTTTAGAGATTAAGAGTGGGATATCATTAGGGAGATCAACAATGGACTCCAACGTATTTCCCCCTCTCCATTGTTTAAGTAGTTAGTATTTTCATAGTTCAGTTAGTTCTTTCATAATTAGTTTCATAGTTTGTCATTACTTCCTGTATTTTCATACTCTAGTACCTTTATTACTAGAACTTACTAGCCCAAATCTATTGCTACTTTGCCCTTGCAAATAGTGCCCTTCATCGAAGTGAATACCTGCTTATCAATTAGGTTTAGGGTAGGGATCCCAGAATTAAGAAAAGTGCACAGAATTCACTTCACGTATCACGCCACACACAGTTTTTAACTCTTTGGACTTTCAATAAATAAATAATTCTTTTCTTAATCTTAAATGATAGCTGCGTCTTCCAATGCTTATTAATGGAAACTTGAGCTTTTACCTTACAGCTAGACTTCTCCGTTAATACTTCAAACACTTTAAATACTTCAAACACAAACCTGGGTTTTCAATAGGTTCGCAATATCAGCTTCACTTCCATTTGCGTATCTTGGTTTCGAATTTTATTTTACTTTTTGCACCAGACAATTGTTTAATGTCTGTTATTGTTAGTAGGTACACCACTTTTTTTTATCCTAGTTCACTCTTTTTTAGAGTGGAAATATAAGAGGCTCCCAACCCAATTGATTGGGAATGGATAGAAAAGACGGCACTGTCCAATAGGCACTAAACAGCTCATCAAGAATACATTTGAAAAGTTTCTTGTCTCTTGTATGGTCTTAAATACTTCCATAATGCTGTGTGTAAAACTTGTAGATTTGCAGAGAATATAATGTTTGGCAAACGAGAGAAATAGAAGAGAGATAATGCTTTAACTTACCAAGCGAAGTACACTCGCAGATTGGGGTGCTGGCCAACACTGCTGCCTTCTCTCCAGTTCTACCACTTACAGTGTCTTCTTAGTACTTCTCACCTGTAACAAAATATGCTTGACATAAAAATTCGTTAAATCAAACATTCATTCATTTTAAATTGAAAGAGCCGTCTTTGTAATGAATGATTGGCGTGCGGGTTTCAAATCTCACCCTATATTTACAATTATTTTCAGCATTGCCATTCCTTTGGGCGAATGTAACAACAATGAAAAATCAAATGAAAAACTAAATCTTTAGCTGTATGGATAATGCTTTGACACATGTTTTGTATGTCAGATGCCATTGTTCTTTAACAATGTAGATATGAAAGTTTTCATTCATAAGTTACACACAATTAAGTATTTTTCAGTTCATTTAATTACGTAGTCGTTTACTCTTCATCATTTACAATTAATTACTGATTAAGAAGCAACACAAATATTGCCCTCGTAATATTTCCTCGTAGAGAGTCAAACTGAACGAATTTGAATACGGAGTGTGCATTTGGAGCAATGAATTGGAATTTACACTTAAATACTATAGCAATGTTAAACACTGTATTTCACGTATAGTTTCATACAATGAAATAATACACGCACAAGAAAGAATGTATCGCTACTCTAAACAAGAAACTCGCTCCTATCCCAGCCTCAACGACGTGACGTCAACGATGAATTGAGTTGCATTGATGCCGTAATTTACGTGGTGAGACTCGGGCCAGGAGGCCTGCTCATCCGTCTAACCACGGAAATTTCGCTACGCTCCTTTTACCAACTAGCGAAGAGAGGAGGTATTTCTTGGGCCACGAAACAGGCGATTTTAATTTAGCTCAGAGGCTACGTCATTTAGG
>BOPP01000154.1:2866477-2873977 GCA_017312745.1 Gryllus bimaculatus
AACTAGTCGGGAGCGTAGAGCTTGACGTGATTAGGATGGTGCCCCGATTGTGGGAGATAGCTGGAGGGGGAAATGCCAAACAAACCGGTGTGTAAGTCGGTACTGGATCTAATTACGTAGCGGGTAGAGGATCTACCTCCTCCCGCGATTAAACAATCAATGCACTAACTGGATTAATGACAATAGCAGTTGACGTACCCGGGAAATTCAATTAGTCCTTTTAGGGACTGCTAGATCTTTATATATAAAAATGTGCGTGTAATTTATGTTTCAGTACAATGTTTATAAGATTTCTATTTCAAAAATGGTCTGGTCTACATACGTACGTCACTAACCCCAACTTGCAGTACAGAGGGAATGGACAAGTCATACTGATACGGCAGGTTAACTGGCATGTTTTATAATGAAACTAAAGAATATCGTTCGTTATAAGCTGTGTCATTGAGAGAGATTTTAGTGGCAGCCTAGACACTGACTAGTGAACCACATCTCAACTCCGTTATCACGGCGGGAGTCGCTAACATTATGAAACAGTTTCCTGACTTCGCTGCTTCTGGAGCATCTTCCTTTACTGACAGTAAAGAAATACACTCCGCCATGTAGGTACGAGATGGATAGGCGTTACAGAGTTTCTTTATCACCATACTTCCGGAATAAGTAACCAGCTCTCTACTCTATCGTAATTTTCACAAAGAAATAATCACTTTAATGAAATGCCTTACCTACTGCATCAATCATCAGTATAATTTTTCTCATATGTTACAGCATGTCTCTGTTTCAGTATTAGTAATTAATTAGAGATTATGTATAATCACTATTCATTATGAATAAATAGAAAACCAGGAAGCCTATGTGATTAATTCAATCACTTTGGCTAGTCATTATCTACAATAGTGCGATTTCAGTGAAGTAATAACTCTCTTCAAAAAATGTATCTTTTTAACTTGTCATTTTCCAGCTGAAGTGGCTCAAAACATCAACTGATGTCAGTGCCTCTGATCGGGAGGTCCTAGAGTTAAGAGTCCCGATGATAGCAGGATTATTAACACAAGTTAGATAGCTAGGGAAGATTCAGCCGCTCTCTGGGAGAAAAAGGGCCGGCTGCTGTGATCGGTAGTTTACCGTGGTTTCTCCGATCAACACCAGGCGAATGCCGGAGCAGTTCCCTAACAAATGGGCCACGGACCGCACGAGATCTTTCCTTCCTCTTCCTTGTCCTGCCCTCCTCATTGCCTACACACACACACACACACACACATGCACACCACCACCACGCACATTGGAAACTGAGAGCTTGAGAGCGTAGGCTTCCGCGGCCGGAGTCCGCCGGACCTTCCACGCATTACGCCCCGAGGAAGGTCGCAGAATGGCGACCGAAACGTCGGCACCTTCGCCATGGACCGCGGCGTCACCCGGACAGCCTAGTAAATACTGAGAGCTTGTCTCGACCGGTGCGATGGCCCACTAGCGGGAGATACCGCGAAGGGGAAATGCCTAGCTAGTCGACAACTCCGGATCTCAGTATCCAGAGGAGGAACACCACCACATATCGGGATAAAACAAACACTACTCGAACGGGATTAATTACAAAGCAGTTGATGTACCCTCAAACATCAATCAGTAAACCTAGCATTACAGAGGGGAACTTCAGAATCCCACATATTATTTGTTTTTTATAAGTTCAGATGTTCTTTTTGTTTGAAGTTCAGCTGGTTTGCAATTCAGTTTCAGTTTGCAGTTCACTTTGAAGTTGAAAATCATGTCACAATGATTCAAAATATGATGCAATTTTCAACAAATTTGTTATATTTTGAATTATTACGGAGTGACTGGTTGAAGGCTATGATACAGAGCGCGTAAAGTGAATCGGAGTTCAACAAAACGTGCGCCTATAATATACAACACAGCTAGGCAACATTATTACGGAGTGACTGGCTGATGGCTATGACACGAGCGCGTAAAGTGAATCGGAGTTCAACAAAACGTGCGCCTATAATATACAACCCAACGATTTGCACACTTATTACGGAGTGACTGGCTGATGGCTATGATACAGAGCGCGTAAAGTGAATCGGAGTTCAACAAAACTGCGCCTATAATATACAACACAGCGTTGCACACTATTACGGAGTGACTGGCTGATGGTATGATACAGAGCGCGTAAAGTGAATCGGGAGTTCAACAAAACGTGCGCCTATAATATACAACACAGCGTGCACACTTATTACGGAGTGACTGGCTGATGGGCTATGATACAGAGCGCGTAAAGTGAATCGGAGTTCAACAAAACGTGCGCCTATAATATACAACACAGCGTTGCACACTTATTACGGAGTGACTGGCTGATGGCTATGATACAGAGCGGTAAAGTGAACAAGAGTTTCAAACAAAAACGTGCGCCTTATTGGATTCACATATACAACACAGCGTAGCACCTTTTACGGAGTGACTGGCTGATGGCTATGATACAGAGCGCGTAAAGTGAATCGGAGTTCAACAAAGTGCGCCTATAATATACAACACAGCGTAGCACACTTATTACGGAGTGACTGGCTGATGGTATGATACAGAGCGCGTAAAGTGAATGAGTTCAACAAAACGTGGCCTATAATATACAACACAGCGTTGAGCACCTTATTACGGAGTGACTGGCTGATGGCTATGAACGAGCGCGTAAAGTGAATCGGAGTTCAACAAAACGTGCGCCTATAATATACAACACAGCGTAGCACACCCGATAGTAACTGGCGCATGCGCTGAGTGGCCCGCTTTTGATTGGCGCTCATGGCACGTGGAGGTTCCTTCGAAAGGTCGTGGAGCTCGTGCGCGGCCTCTATAAAACGCGAGTCCACGATGACAGTGTTATTATTCGCACAGCAACTGCGAACCGGCACATCGACAACACATGCAGCACATTTTCATGTATTAAGAGAGTCAGCAGATAGAGGATCAATTCAGGTACTGATCTTTCCCATTTTTTTGTACGTTTGCATGTAGCTGGAGATTAGATTAAATTAGACTATAAGGTTTAATTTATCTGCGATTTACTTTAACCTGGTGACAATTACTGTACTTATATATTATCACAATAATAATAATAATGTAATAAATAGTGATATTAATAATAATAATTTGACAATAATAAATAATGACAATAGGAATAATAAAATAAAAAAGGAGTGTAGGAGGAAGAAGGTCAAGAAATTCACGGTTTTATTTCTATATGTCTTCTAAACTTCGGAGAGATCTCCAAAATATATCTACATTTACGTCAATACAACATTGGACAGCACACTCAAAATTCTGTTCAGAGTTCCCCATTCCACAAAATCATTACGTGCCTTCTCATATCAGGAATTTCGTAGCTACATAACAATTTCCGCGGTTTGTAGGAATACACGCGCGCTATCATCTACTATTCAACGCGGCAACACAGTGACGTACACAACAAAATCTTAGTGCTTACTTTTTTATGCAACCCTGCATGAACGCAGACTGGTGACGCAAAAGATTCTTAGAGGGAAGCCCACTTGATACATAAAGGAACACGAGCGAAAACCATTCCAGATAATGTTCTTTCGAACGTTTGTCATGAATTCTAATTACTCAATTGATAAGGCTATATTATCGTGAGAAAAACAACAAAATTTGTTTGCTCTAAAAACGTTTAACTGGGAAGATACGCTAAGAATTGAATAGTGTAAACATATATATTTAGACTTCATAGTTAATTAATTATTATAATGTTTAGCAAAATACAATAACATTTTCTTTAAATATGACCTGTCGTGTAAGGGAGAAAATGGTAGTGAAAAGATTAATTAAAAAGATTAGGAAATGTAATAGAATATGTAGAACTATTAGCAGAATGTTGAAAAGCAAGATCTGGAAAAGCACTTGTCTGAAGTTTTACAAAACTCTAGCAGTCTCTTGTGGGCTCTGTGGATGTGCAATCTGGGCTGTGGGTACAAAAATAAGAAGATCGTCGGAATGAAGGTTTACGTGTCTACATTGGCAACTCAAAGAGAGACTGGGCCTGGTAAGAAGAAAATTCGAAACTATCTAGGAATTTATTCGGAATTAGGAATTTATAATCTAAATGTAAAAATTGACGAATGTAGAAAAGCTTGGAGAGACCACCTAAAAAGAATGGGGAGACCCCAAAACCAAAACAGATTCTGAAGTACAAGCCGAGAGGAAAAATAAATATTTTAAGACCAATGAAAAAATGGATGGGCCAGTAACAGCACGCAATGGAACGGAAGTTCTGATGCTTAAATAAAAAGAAGTTTCCACAATAGTCAGAGCAGAGATTGAGGTCGTTTGGTAATTTGATAAAACTGAGGCTCTCAAAATGCCGATAAGAGTAATCTGTGTGATATAATATTTGCAGCAAAATAACGTCGGATAAAGATGCAGCATATATTACGAAAATAAGCTTTAATTTTATTTTCATTATGTAATTGTCACCTTTCCCGTCATCTTGTTGGACACAATTGCGGACAGAAAATATGTTCTGCAGTCGTAAAAAATCCAAATCATAATTACATTTGTACAAAGAATTGATCACCTCGACCGGAATTCGAACACGGATCTTCTAATTTACGTCGAGCTGTTCTGAAAAAAATTAACTTTTATAATGTCAAGTATATGCTAGATATTTTTGATCTAACGTGAGTTTTATTTCTTTTTCGAAACTTCTATTCAACTCAAATTCAAATCAAATTCAAAATATCACACCTGCCTTAGAGGTGGCCCCAACCGGTGCGGTGCCCCGTTGAGGGAGACACGGAATAGGAGAAAACCTCACCTTCCCGAAGTGTAGGTCGGTGCCGGATATCACCCTCTTGTAAGGAAGAACACCGCCACCTCTGGCGATAAACACATACACTACACTTACGGGACTAATGACCCTCGCCGTTGGCACGCCCAGAAACACTTAATAATCGTTAAGTGTACGACATGTTTTCATCGCGGGAGATGGCGGTGTTCTTGCCAGCTGATGGTGAGACCCGGCATCGACCTACACGTCGATTTGCGGCATATGGTTTATCAATGAATCCCTCACAAGCGGGGCACTGTACCCGGGGGCAAACTCTAAGCTGCCTTCTTGTCTCCTGCCATGTGTATCAGTGTAGCCGGTTTTACGTCATGAGATTTTTCCTTCTGCGACGGGAGGTCGCATGGAAATTTGCCGTTGTGTCGTTTCTTCGCCATATATAATCAATCTTTATCATTTCGCAAGTACCAAAATTTCTGTTAACAGTCAACAATTCCCATAATTGTATCAAACTCTTTATATATAGCTCCAAAAGCAAATCCATCACATTTAGCAGGGATCATAATTTCACAGAAACAAATTACCGTTAAAATAATGACATTATTCCGAGAGTTTCCTCATGCAAGTACCTAGGAATCTATTTCGATAGTAAATTAAGCTGTAAAAGACACGTATATTTTGTTGTAGCGAAAGTCTGGAGATCTCTTCACTTTGTAATACGCACCTTAAAAAAGAGATAAGAAAATTGCTTATTTATCGCTTGTTCGTCCGATAATGGAATATGGAACAATTTGTTTTGCGATCCGCACAAAATTATGCAGTGTTAAAATTTGGAAAGGATTCAGCGTAGGGCAGATAAATTTACTTTCAGGGACAAGAAAATGGGAGAATGGGATTTACTCGAAAACAGGCGACCAGTAGCAAGGCTCTGCTTTTATATAAAGCTTATAGCTGTCATCCAGCTTCGGAAGAAATTAATCGGCGGCTAAGTATTCCTACATACAACAGTAAGGGGATCACAGGCACAAAATAAATTTAAGACCGCAGAGAACAGATGTCGGGAAATGTTCTTTCACAAATCGAACGTTAAAAGAATGGACTAGCTTGCCTTCAAAAACCTTTGAACCCTTTTCTCGAAGCATTCAACAGTTTACGAAATTAATATAGGGTATTACTAAGAAAATGAGGTACTTCACTAAGAATAGTAGGTTATAAAGTGAAGCATAAGTGATATATGAGAAGTGAGGTGTCGTGCAGTGTACAGAAAAATAATGAAGGAAGTGATTTAAGGGTCATAGTGAAGTGCAGTGACAGTGCAGTGTGGTCTTAATTGAACAATCATTCATTGCGGAGATATATTATAGAAGTTTCATTTTCTTAAGGTAATCTAATAGTACATGAACCAGTCAGTTTTTATATTATTATTTTATTTTTATTATTATTATTTTTATTTTTATTATTATTATTATTATTATCTCTTTCAAAACAATTCTTTAACCAATTAATTATAAATGGATTAATTATTAACAATTGTTTTTCAAATTTTATTAAAATAATTATTGTCATAATATTTAAGTAATGTAACACGAAAAAATACACTATCTGAAAGATCTGTTCTGTCTGCAGGCTCTGGAAGCAATAAAATATCATCACCATGCACAAGATTTTCGCAGCTTTCCTTTTTCTTTCCTACGTTTCCATCAGCAATTCTGCCAACATACTAGCCATTTACACACTAGCTTCACCCAGCATTCGACTGTGGAACACTCCCCTCCTTACAGCCCTTGCCACAAGAGGCCACAATGTAACAGTTATAAGCCCTGAAGCTCAAAAGAACCGGGTTGCAAATCTCACGGATTTACCTGTCGACGGTCTTTACGAAGCGATTGGTGGAGATATGGATTATGACGTTTTGCACGAAGCCACTATGTTCTTTTGGATAAAAGAAATGTTCGCATTTTTTCGAAAAGGTTGTTTGTTTACACTGGAAAGCGATAGTTTTAAGCGGTTAATGGAATATCCAACAGATTTCAAATTTGATTTAGTTTTAATGGAACCAATCGGAGTAGAATGCATGTTCGGTATACTTCCAAGGTTCGGCAATCCTCCCATTGTAACAGTGGCTAGTTTTCCTGCGCCACAGTGGGTTCTAGAATCAACAGGCACACCATCCAACCCGTCATATGTTCCCTATTCGTTTTTGCCCTACGACGACGACATGAAATTTATGGAACGTGTTTATAACTTCATAGCCTATATTTATACGCAGTTCTTGTACAAATACGATTACTTGCCAAAAATGGACAGAGAGGCGAGGAATGTATTTGGGCCTGAGATAGCTTCAGTAGAGAGTACTGCACAAAATGTCAGCCTTGCTCTGACAAACCATCATCCAACCCTTGATACACCTTTCGCATCAGCTCCAAATTTAATACCTATAGCTGCAATACAGGTGAAAGATCCAAAGCCCCTGCCAACAGTAAGTATTATATTTGAAGAAAATCATCTTTATTAATACATTGAGAGCGTGAGTCACTTCAATTGGAAAAATATACCAGCGTCTTCTCTTCAATTAGATGAACAAATGTTTTTAATGACATTTGTTTCTTGTACAGTACTTTCTTAATGATTTCTCTACTTTTATAATGTCTAATTTCTCTACTTTTATAATGTCTAGAACGATGTGCCTACGATGAGTCAAAGATATCGGTACAGTTATA
>BOPP01000154.1:2878977-2893644 GCA_017312745.1 Gryllus bimaculatus
CTACGCAAAAAGGGAAAGATAAGCTGAACATAAGTATTTAAATGAACACCGTTTGAAAATGCTTCCAATATTTTGTTATGTGATCTCAATATATTTTTACACAATGATTTTTTAAATAAAATTGTTTCTGTTTGAATTGTGTGTGTTACTAGATATACCGTTTTCTTAAAAAAAAACACCTTCAACAAATTTAACTAATCTTTTCAATTAATTGTTGACCAAACAGTTTTTAATTTACGAACTCAAGAGCTGGATCGTTTAATAGGTTTACTCCGTTAGATTTATTTTTGGGCATGTGAGTAAAATTAGATTTGGGGGCATCGAACTATCATATTAAAATTAGAGTAGGTGTAAAGTAGCAGAGGATTCAAAAATGCGAATCGTAGAAAAACACACCACAGCTAGAAAATACCACTCGTCGTTCCTGCTTATATCACAATAATGTTAAGAATGACAGGTTATTTTAATGTTTGGAAGTACGGTACGAACATTTGTTTAGGTTATTAATTGTGATTACTCTTGCTTTCATTCGTTACAATTGGCTTAATACAAGACGACTACCGCGAAGTATAGCGGGAAACGATTAATTCTATGATTGAAAGAATAGTTTTTACACTTGCAGCAATTGCAATCGGTCAACTACCAAAAGGGTTGGCAATCGAGAAGTGTGGAGGGAGAGCAGTTAATTGGACGATTGAACCGATAATTCTCACACTTTCCGTCGGCTGAAATCCAAAAGGCTTGACTACCTACAACGAGAAATACGTACAGTAAAAACGCGTTAAAAATACGTATGGTATTTTTAAAGCAGTGATGGTTGCTACACCGAGTTAAATACCGAGAAGAATATTAGTAGAGGGAACAAGAGATTAGGCAATTGATCCAATATTTTCATTCTTCAATCAGTACAATCGATTGTATACCAGATAAATTGAATCGTTTATTTCAGAAACCCGTCAAACGTCAAAATCTAAAACATTCTTTAGTGACAGAGTATTGTTCCAGGAGGATAGACACATCATTTAGTGCATATTTATATGAAAAATATTTATTTATCAACTCTTTAATAAAATATATATTTTGAAATCTGAAAAAAGTGAGAGACTTTCTCTCTGTTTTCTCGAAATTAGGAATTTGGCTTTTGTGAGGTTTCTGAAATAAACGATTCCATGGACGGGTTTCTTACAAGAATCAAACAAGTCCAAAACCCAAATTTCATGTTTTAAGATTTTTCTCCTAGTTATTCCCAACAACTAGCGTTATCTGCTCGGGCAGTTTCTTTCGGCAAGTGCTAAACACATGGAAATACATTAGGCGAGGAAAATTGACAAATTCATTACAACTCATGTCTACTCTAAGAAGGTGCCTCGTAAAAATCTCGAATTTGGTCTAGCTTGGTTCTTGTAAGAAACCGTTTAATTAATTACAGAGAAGCGGAAGAATGGATGAAGTTTTTTAACACACAACATCGAGAGATGGATCCTCAGTGGAAATTATTCAGGTACGGTCATATAAACTTAAGACCAAAAATACAAATTTAACGAATAAAATTAATCTCAAACTTAAAGGCGTCACTCCTATAAACTAAACAACTGAGCTCGAAAAGTACTTACTAAGTCACTGACTAGGTTCTCTGACGTCATCATCAGTTTTGTTTCACTGCACAGCATTGGAAGATCCGTTTTCAATGACATTTAAGAAATTCTTCGGATTTTTACTTTGTAGTCTTACTGCGTAAGAAAGGAAAGTATTGTAATCGTGGGCAGAAAAACGGCAAATTTTTGACATAAAAACTCTTATTACCGGGCCTTGGCAAAGAAAAAGTAGAAAAATTGTCACCCCAGTAAATGTTTTTCTGTAACACTTAGTGCAGTCAGAATCCATGTTGTGGGGGGTTCTTGATACCGAAAAATCGATTGACGGCCAAATATCTGTCAGTCCCATCAGAGTTTCGTTAAAATCCCTAAATTTTCAAAAAATGCAAATGTTTATTTTTTTCGGCGTGCACCTACAACTACAATGTTGAAGATAGATATTTTTTCTTCAATAAAATCTATTATTCAATGAAAGAACTTAAAATAAGGACATATACTTTTTCGAAAACATGATATTTTGCTGCGTAGTTTTATGTGAAATATGTAAACAATTTTTAAAAATTATTCTCTCAAAAATGGGTGTATATTTCTCTGTAAGTTTTTTCCTCGTTTTCAATGGCCTGCCTGGGTTTCTTCTACTTTGCTGTCTATATTAAAATACCTGTTTCGGAATTCGTTCCGTTGCATTATTTTCATGTAGTTCCATGTACGTGTTCCATGTATCATTCCCGACTGTAAGGTTTCTTATTTTCACATTTTTGATTCACTTACTCTGGTGTATTTCTTTATAGATCTTAGAAATTACGTAATTTTGTTTCTTATGCCTTAATTTAATTGATTACCTTAATTTTGAAAAGATGTTAATGTACTTTACCTTATCGTCAATTTAACTGTATAATTTAAGGTGGTATACATAAAACATATATACACATGTTCAAACCGTGGTTGATATTTTTATTGTTACGTTTTTTTAGATTATTCTGTTATGCAATAGCAGAATCCGAAGCCACTAAAATGAAAACTATATAGGATCAAAATGTTTAACATATTTTTTTCATTAAGCTGTATTTCTGTAAGCATTAAGAGTCATTGAACTTTGAATGGAGCCTAAGTCATTATCTCAGACTCCCAGTAACTGCCCATGTGATATACAGCGCAGGAACGACCTGTTCGCTATACAGCATTACGTTGTTTCCATCTTCGGTATAGTATGTATGTAGACACCTACGCTCCCTGCACCAGATGTAGTTCACGGCGTAGCTGTCAGCCCTGTCTATAACCCGATATACACAACCACAACCCTACGCCCACCCGAAAATGCATTAAAAGCAGCCAGGTCTAACAGTACCATCTACGTACACCAGTACATTCTTCATTAATCAATTGTTCGTGTTTTCTCCTATTTTATTTCTTCTAAACTTAGTGCGTACAGTTAGTTTTATTTATCGCCAGTAAGTTTAAGTTACATCTAGACCAAGCTATGTGAAACAGGCCGTTTTTTTTTCATCGGAAGCCCTTCTTCCTATTTACATAACTTTTAAATCAAACTAGGGGTTAGCAAGATCGAATCGACCAGACGATTGCACAATTCTCAGGTACAAGTATATAGAGTATGAATAACTGGGGGTTTTATCTAAACAAGGTATTAAAAATAAATATTTTCCCTGACGATGGATTGAATAACACAAATAATAACATTAATCAGCAATCGTCTTGTTTTGTTACGTGCAAACGTTGCTGTGTCAAGTGAAAATGTGGTGATCGTCTTTTAAAACGTGCAATCATGCAAGAGGCACGACCTCATCTTTCCGATTTCCATGGAAAAAGTTTGTAAGATTTACACAAATTTAGGTTAGATAAGGATCACAATTAATGATGCGCCAATCCTAAAGTTTCAGTGGGAGAATTAATTGTTTTAATTTAAACTCTGCGCAATATTCATGAGCCTAAGAGACGACTCAATACATACAAACCGCTTGAATATCAAAATGAACTGTCTTAAACTGAATATTAAATGTAAAAAAAGCTCACTCCCAATGACTGTATCAAAGAGTCTATTTAGGTGTGATGAATATATTGTTTAAAATAATTGAGGTATATCGGTATATCACTTGTGACTTAAAAACTGTTTGTTTCTCGTTCGCACAAACTCACTGAATATCATAGTTTAACAAAATAACTTATGTACCACAGAAGAGTGTCTTTATTCGACCACAACGGAATACTGCAGCTGAAACGAAAGAATTCGACAAATTAATTTATTCGTACAGTGAATTCAACTCCAGTGGAACATTACATATACAAGTTGGAACACACGTTCACAAGATAATATATAAACAATTATTGTTTATTATTATTTTTGAATGTAGAGAAGTGCATTAGTTGTTAGTGTAGTGTATATGTATTACGAAGTATAACGAAATGGTTCTTTAAAGTTAAATGTTTTCATTGTGAATGTTGAAATACATTTAGCGAGTCAGGTGTAACTAACTTTGTGTCTCAAAACATTGGATTTTGTATAATAGCTTCTCATTTGAAATGTATGTCCTTTACGAAAATTTCTTCCGCTGAAGATGTCTTCGAGTCACTCTATGCAGCCTTATTATCATGCCACACGTATTTGCAAAACTAAAGACTTATTATGATCCCTGTGTCTGACGTAGAATGACAAGACTTCGCAATTATTAAGCAATTCACAACTGTCTTTTCTAGTTTATCAGTGTCTTCTCTTGTTGAAAGCGTATATTGCATTCTAAGATACATTATTTGCTTCGCAAATTAACATATAATTATTGTTATTTAGCGTGGCATACTTCAAAAGTCATTTGAAGTTTCATCAAATATAGATATGAATATTTCATGTGTATCCCTCGTAATATGATAGAACTTCAATATCGAAGGAAAATTTCAAGAAAAAATTGCAAGCCCTTTTCTAGAAAATTAAGTTTGGATAAACTTCCCTGTTTTGGTTTCATTACACCAGGAATCTAGTAACAGAAGCTAGCCGACCTGGGTAACTAACCGACCACGAGTTTGCTAAGGGCTAAGCTCCTTAGCTGTCGCGATTTGAAAAATCATGAGTTTAAGTCCCATCTCAGCCATGGCATGGTATGCATTAAATTTATGACACCAATAGTAAAAGTGACGTTTTATTTTGGGTGTATAAAAATTGCAATCTATGACAAACACGCTTTACCACGTGTGTCGCACACTATTTTTAGATAGTCTTACAGATTTTTATTTTACGAGTATTAATTCATTTTTGAAATCACTTAATTGGGTACCATGTTACATTAAGATCAGTTGTAGCATATAACACGAAAGTGTTTTCTTTTCTTTGTTGTATTAACAGTTGTATCTTAACATTTCCGCATCGTCTCACGTTTTAGCAATAGGGCTAAAAATTTAACTTTTTGCATGCTGTGCAAAGCCTAAAACGGTTTTCCAAGGGGTTGTCTAAAATACTTTATTATGAAACGAGTGTTAAAACTGACATTTCATTTTGTGAGTAGAAATTGTCGTGGAACGAGGCCGATAGGTCGAGTCAGCCTTACTAATTTTCTTTTTATTTTAATTCAAGTATACAAATCACTTAATTGGTTACCATTTTAAATGAAGATCAGTAGTATTAGGTATTATTCGCGCAACATATCTTGAACAATGACCTTGCTTCCCCCTCTCTGACACAATAAATAGTTGAAGGCAAAAGCTCCCAGCCAGCACTGATGACAACATTCCAAACACATCTTCACTGGCGCGAAATTGAAACAATTTTATTTTGAAGACGAGAACTTCTGTCCGCTATTTTCTCCAAAATATCTAAAGAAATGACCAAATCAGATAAATATATATTACAGGAGATACCTCAAACATCTAAGAAAGTTAAGACGCAAATTATTGAGGAAGTTGCGAAGGCATAACTGATTCTCCAGAGATTGGCATTGCTTCATAAAATCTAGTGGCCGATTTCGTAACTAATACCCCCACTCTATCCGCATTTCTTCAATCCATCGGTTAAGAAAAGTTGCGCGAGTAATATGGTCAGAAGAATGTATTTTGTTTTCTTTGTTCCAATGACGGTTTTATCTGAACATTTGAACCACAACTCCCATTCAGTAATAGTGCTAAAATTACAGCACACCCTAAACGTAACTGTTTTTACGACTAGCAGTCTAAAAACATCTTTATCCCTTCCAACTTCATTAGGGCAAAAACATAATTGTGAGGGGTTGTCATATCTTGAAGGAGGGGTAACAACGAAGGCGACAGAAGTAGTAGACAGGGAAGAAGGCAGAGAAGAAAAAGACCAAGAAGACACGAAGAACAAACACGAATGAATACGAGAAAGAGGAGAAGGACACAGAGAAGTAGACGTTGTAACCAGAGAAGGAGGTGAGAAAATGAAAGGGGAAAACGCGGGAAAGGAAAAAGAAAGAGAATAACTGATATGTAGTGTAAATGAGTGGATCTGAGATAATGTAAAATAAAATTAGGTGAGAAATTCTAAAAGCGAAGACATCAGCCACCATCAACCATCAGAAAACGCCACCGAATTTATAAATTGAAATAAACATTCATTTAACTTCAATATTGCAAAGTACATTTCATAGAAAACCTTCGCCTCGAAATTAAAAAGAAAATAAATATTTGTTTTGTACTGTCTACAGCATAGCATACGTTGGTTTGAAGGGTTTTACACATAAATATTTAGGTCGACAAACACTCAAAAAGTCTCTTTTACGGTTGATTCGGTCCGTTAATTTCAACTTTAAAAGTAAGTATACAAAAAAATGTTTCTCCTCTCAATATGAATAATCCATTCCACTAGTTTACTTTTTGTTTTTTATGTATTTTATGCATACAATGTGATTTCAACTTATCATCTATTATCTCCCTTCTTGACTAGGTACCTCCAGTTGAGACAATAGAAGATGAACATGATTAACAAATCGATCATCGCTGTTATCGTCTTGCTGACCTATATTTCCTTATGCAGCTCCGCCAACATCCTCGTACTTTTCACTCTTGCTTCACGAAGTGTCCATTTTTGGCATACTCCTCTTCTCAGCGCACTTGCAAACAAAGGACACAACCTCACAGTCATAAGTCCAGACGCACAAAAGAAGCCAATACCAAATCTCACAGATATACAAATAGACGGCATGTACAAAGACGTGTCAGGGCAATGGGATTACGAAGAGTTGACAGACTCATCGACATTCTTCTGGATAACCGAGACATTTGTCTATTTTGAAAGGGCGTGCACGTATGCCCTTAAAAGTAAAAGCTTCAAACAGTTGGTGGAATATCCGCCCGATTTTAAATTCGATTTGGTTTTAATTGAACCAATAGGAGTAGAATGTTTGTTGGGTATTCTTCCAAAATTTGGGAACCCTCCAATCGTCTCAATCAGTAGCTTTGGCTTGCCTCAATGGGTATTAGACATTTCGGGCACGTCGGCCAACCCATCCTACGTGCCCTACGCCCTTTTGTCTTACGACGATAAAATGAAATTTCCGGAACGGATGAACAATTTCTTTTCGTATTTGTATTCGTATATTTTATATTATTATAATTACTTACCTAGTATGAATAGAGAAGCTAGGAACTATTTTGGTTCTGAAATTCCCTCGGTGTATGACACATTGCGTAATGTCAGTATAACCCTATCAAACTACCATCCAACCTTCAATACCCCCCTTCCAACAACCCCGAATTTAATACCTATTGCTGCAATTCAGGTGAAAGACCCTAACCCTCCTACCAGAGGTGAGTAACTTCTTATTTAATAATATTTCATAACTGACATCAAGCTTGCAATACTAAAAAACACTCAAAGAAATAGATATCTAGATGTAAGGGATTCTAATAAAGGCAACAAATGTTCCTAAACAACAAATGTTAATAAAACAGGTTTCGTCATGATCGCGTAGAATCATTCGATAAGCAAGACACGAAAAAAGCAAAACTGGTAATAAAGGTAGGTGTTAGAAGAAAACAATTGCACAAACATCGCACAACACGCAGAGGGGATCATAGTAAGCACATTTCGCACAGTGAACCACGTTGCTATGCTCTCAAAAAATCGTATGTCACCACATTGAATTGTGTGGTTTTTTTACAATTAATTCTTCGTTTTGTTTATTGCGCATTTTGTTGTTATTGTGCAAAAAAATCTATGTTATTACTAAAATCAAGCTGCTTGTGCAAAAATAAAAAGAGATAACACAATAGGAACAATGATGCAGTACACAGCTATTCCTAGGTGGTAAGTGAATGCAAACATGATATTTTTTTCAACTGATAGTCCATTAGTCTTACTCTACGTGTTACAAACGAAATGCCTTGATACATTTTCGACGATTTTAAAGTTCTATTTTGCATAACAACATCCGCCACAATTTGCCTCAGTGGCTTTGATTCCAGTTTGCAGTATTGTTTAATACCTCGTATCAATTAACTCTAGCCAATTTTTTGACGAAAAAAGTTTCGCTGGTTAGCTTTAAAGATTTGCAGAAACACCAGTGTTGAGCGTTTTAATGGGTTGAAAAGTTTCTCCAAATCTATATTACACGAGCATCTCAAAATATTAATGTCAAATGTCATAAAAATTTGTGTTTCAAAAAATATATCGAATTAATATCTGCTAAAAATTAACACATATGGCAAAAACCGCAATTCCTGGAAAAACCTACATTTGTTACGGTTAGCATCGTTTTCATCAATGAAACACGCCACGTACTTATTACGGGCGTCGTAAATTTTATCTCACACAATATTATCATAAAAATAAAACGTTGCTTGTAATAGTTAATTAAACGATACAATAGTTTATTTACGATCTTTTTTATAATTTTTATGTGTCGAAAACAGCGTTATTTTAAGTTGTTTTTCTATAATTAATAAAAAAAATTTTAATGAAAAAAGTTTTTAAGAGGCAAACAGACTCGAAAAAAAATTCTGGACATGTTGCATTGCCCATCTCCGTCCATAAATATTGCTGTTTTATTTAGATGCTCAATATTTTGTAGTTATACGATATTCCACGAGCATCTCAAAATATTAATGGTCAAATGTCAAAACTTTATGTTTTCAAAAAACATAAATAATTAATATCTGCTAAAAATTAGGACATATGGCAAAACAAGTTCTGAAAACCTACATTTGTTACGTTGGCATCAGTTTTCATCAAACGAAGCACGCACGTACTTATTAATATTTTTTCTCACACAATATTATCATAAAAATAAAACGTTGCTTGTAATAGTTAATTAAACGATACAATAGTTTATTTACGATTTTTTTATAGTTTTTACGTGTCAAAAACAGCATTATTTTAAGTTTTTTTGCCATAATTAATTAAAGAAGTTCAAATGTAAAGAAGTTTTTAACAGACAAACGATCTCGAAAAAAATTCTGGACATATTACATTGCCTATCTCCGCCCATAAATATTACTGTTTTATTTAGACGCTCGCTATTTTGTAGTTGTGCGCCCGGAAATTATTCATGTCAAAAAATATTTTTCTCCCACAGGATATCCAAACTTTTCTAGACGAAGCAACAGGAGGAGCTATATATTTCAGTTTGGGAAGCAACGTACGGAGTGACAAGTTGTCTTTGGTGACGAGGAAAGCAATTCTCGAAGCTTTCGCTGAGCTGCCTCAAAGAGTATTGTGGAAGTTTGAATCAGACCTGCCAGATGCGCCGAAAAATGTGAAAATCAGCAAATGGTTGCCGCAAAATGACATCTTAGGTAAGTAATACGCATTGTATGTGTGGAACAACGAGTACTTGGCAATTTACTTAGACACATCCAAAAAAGGTGTGGTATTCACCCAATTTCACAAAATGTAAAATTTCAACGCGTGCGCACGCAATGTGAAAATCAGCAAATGGTTGCCACAAAATGACATCTTAGGTACGTAGTAATTATCAAGCGTCGAAATAGAAGCCATTTGCTAATTGACGTGATTCCTGCAAGCCTCTCTTCTTTGAGTTTGGAATGCTATCATAGCCGTGCCTATTTATTTACGAATTAGCGTTTGTTTTGGTTTTTTTTTTTGTAAAAACTGACGGTAACAAAACATTTGAAGATTATACTAAACAATCACAATTTATTCACAAGTTTAAATGTCAAATAAAATCTCTTCTGAGCAATAAACACTAACGTGATGTTTATTTTATTTTAGCGACGTAACTTTGATATATTTAGACATCAAACGTTGACGTTAACACGTTCACAAACATGACATTTTGATGATGGTTGATCACAGACGTAACTTTTGGGACCGCAAGGCCTTCAATACGGACAGGCTCAAGTAAAAGACGGCCTGCTTTTAGACTGAAGGTTTAAGCGATTGTAAGAAATATTAATTTCTTAATACTGTGTCTGAAACTTTGTGGTAGTTAATACAATAAAAGATTAAAAACAGCATATTCCAGAAGAAAGATTTTTTCCTCTTCGGTAGCTATTGTAAAACTATTTCTAAATCAGTAAAAGTAATCAATTCATTTAGGTTTTATAATAATCTTAATTTCTCAAAATTAAATTAAAAAGGTAGATTTTTGCACTATTGGTTACTATTCATAGACTGATATATTCGAATCTTTAAAAGGATATTTTTATTATTTAAGGTACTAACACTACTTGTGTTTGCTATACACTTTTATAAAGAAGGTCCGAATAAAAGTTATGCGGGCGGGCATACACTCAGTTCCTTACGCTATTGATTTATGTAAAGCATTAGTTGCTGTTAAGTATTACAGTAGAAAACTAAAAATGCTGACACGGTGACCGAGATCACTAAGGCAGTAGTACCGTAACGATCTCGAACCGAAGGATCGTGGGTTCGAGTCTCGCCACAGGCATGGTTGTATTGAGTTCTTCCTTTCACCCCCTATTATCATCATATGGTGTCATCCTAACAGTTACCATACCGTTATAAGCAGTAGTAGTCGCTAATGACCTAGAAGTTGATGTGATCTTAAATAACAAAAAAAAAAACTAAAAATGTCTGTAAGAAATATCGTAATTCAGCTTCTGGATCAAAGTCCCACATCTCGAGCAGATGTCCTGTTTAATTTTTACAACCCAGGTTTCCCAAGTCATTTCCGTTGATCTATTAAGCAAATGATGACATGGACTTTTGATCATGGACTGTAAATGTAGCTTCACTATGAACACATTTTGTTGTGCTCTCTTTTTGATGGTTACGGTAGGAGGCTGATAAAAAGAGTTGTTATTTTGTTAGCAATACAATGAAATCAAATCTCCAGATTGTTTGCCGATTAAAATATGTATTATAATAAGAGTAAACATTTGGTTTCTAGAAGTTTCCGACCAAGCTTCTAGATATATTTATTTTTAATTCAACTGTACGTATGTAATTAATAATGAGGTAGAGATTGTGATGTTCAAGAAAACGTGCGCAGATTATTCATCTACCCCATAGGCAACAGTGTTGAATGATTTTGACGATAAACAGAACCGGAATAGCGGCAACAACAGTTAACATTGCAGTGCCTCAGACCGGGAGGTCGTATAGGGTTCGACTGTGGCAGGAAGGATTTTCCACACTAGCTATATCGCTGGGTCGAATTAAATCACTGTCGAAGATTTCTAACGACTGGCTTATTGCAATGCTTTCTAGACCCATACAACCCTCCTTGAGTGCTCCCTTGGAAGCTCAGTTTATAATCCCTACTACTCCCGCATTCGCCTAATGTTTATCGGAAAAAACACTGCAATCTGTCCATCAGAGCAATCGGCCACAAGAATTCTCCAGACAGTTACTAGGCGCGGAATGGTAGATTGTTTGATCGATGTTTTCGGACACATCAACTGCTGTGGAATTTAGTTCCACTAGTGTAGTGAATGTTTTATCGCGGGAGGTAGTGCTGATTTCTCGTCTGCGAAATGAAATCCCACCCCGACCACCATGTCGGCTTGCATGGTTTTCCCCATCAACGGATCTCCCTACGGCGGGGCACTACCCCACCAAGGAAGATCTCTAAGCTCTCGACCGGTCTCCCGGCATGTGTGGTAGTGCAATGCATACATGCGGTGTGTGTAAGTAAGAGGAGAGGATAGGATAAGGAAGAGGAATGAAAGAACGCGCGGTCCGTGGTCCATTTGTTAGGGTACTGCTCCGGCATTCGCCTGGTGATGATCGGAGATACCACGGAAAACTACCATCAGAGCAATCGGCTTCTAGAATTCTCCTCCAGACCGAGGCTGAATTCGACCTACTTATCTAGCTAGGGTCGAAAATTTGCCACCGCCCGTACTCGAACCTTAGAACCTCCCCGTTAGTCACTGCAGACAGCGGCAGTGACCTAAGTCAGCCGGTTGGTGTGTTAGGGTACCAACTAGTACTAATGTATTAGTTTCTCGCTACTGCTTACGCAGAAGAGAGAAAGTTATATAGTGCTGCGCGGAAAAAAGGCGAACTTTAGGCAGAAAAACGCATATTACAAGGCCCAACGAAAGAGTGGATAAATCCAGTTGCTAAATTTAGAAAAAAAATTCTTTAACTCTTGGTGTAGCCAGTCCATGTTTTTTGGGTCCTTGATACCCAAAAATCGACTGACGGCAAAACGTCAGTTCGTCCGTCCGTCCGTCCGTGTGTGTGTGTGTGTGTGTGTGTGTGTGTGAACAAGGCTAGCGGCTAAACGGTTCAGCCGATGTTCGCCAAAATGGATATTCCTTAATCAATACGGCTGGTGTCACGGCCCCTTGAATATGAAACCGAAATTTTATTTTAGGTTGTGTACTTTACATGAAGCCCTTGAGACATTCTCACAATTTTCAAAAAAATGGCTCCAACGTTTTTTAATAAGCCTTATTGTTGCATAGTGTGAAAGACGTTTGAGAGAATGGTGCATGTCTCATGTTCGTTGAAATCCCTCATTTTTCGAATATTGCAAAAGTTCAAATTTTTTTCGGAGTCTTTCAACAACTGCAATATTAAAATCAGAAATGTATTTCCTTAATGAAATCTGTTCCTTAAAGAGACATTTTGAAAAAACGTCAAGTATATTTTTTCTAAAATTTGAGTTTTACAAAAAAAGCTGGCAGATGTGTTAATTCAGAGAGAAATTGCGGTATAAATAGTAGTACGTAAGCAGTACTGAGCGCGAGAAAGTATGTGCTGTTGTAGCACCACTACTTATTTTTTGATTTCGACTATTCCAGCGCATCCCAACATTAAAGCGTTCGTCACGCATTCTGGATTGCACAGCACTCACGAAACTATCATACGAGGGGTACCCGTAATTGGTATCCCTTTCATGGTAGACCAGCACACGAACATAAAAAAGCTGGTGAAACTGGGTTGTGGAATCCAATTGGAATACAAGAACCTCAGAAAAGACACTTTGCTTCGCGCGCTTCGGGAAGTTATTAGGAATCCAAGGTAAGTGATTCTTGATTGAGAGACAACATAATATTTTAATCCAAACTAACAAAAAACCGATTTCGAATTTATTTACTCAGAATCAAAAGTATTTATTTCTATTTAAAATGACACAATGTATTCTAACGCATTAGTTCGATCTACAAATCAACCTTGCCATGTCTTCCAATTTTATAATTTCTTTTTTGTTGTTTTCTTGAAAATTTAAGAATTTTTAGAGTAATTCAATCGCAGGTAAACATGTTCGTATACGTGTTCTAAGATTAAACATATCTAAACTTGTACCGAGATTAATTAGCTCTAGAGAAAATGGTTGTAATATCTTTATTATGCTATTTATTTTCAGATTGTTGTAGATATTTTAGAATAGTTAGGATAAGTGTTATTTTATAATATAAAAATTATAAACAGAAAAGAGGATTATAACCGAAAATTCGACATTTGTGGACGTCAATTCATTTTGTAATGTGTACACTTAAAAAAAATTGATAATTATTTTTAATTAATTACTAGCGGACCCGACAGACTTCGTCCTGTCAAAAAGCTTTGTAATTTTTTTCATACAGTTTCTTTTTCTCGATTCAATTTTTTTGGTTAAAAAGATCAGAATGCATGAACGATTGGTTGCGCGGCCAGCACTAATTGAATTAATAATTCGTTTGACATCATCTCAGCAAGCATCTTCCTCAATTGAAAATCATGCTACGTTTTTGTAAATTTTCTTGACTAAGTGATTGATTACGATCTTAATGATTTAAAATTGAAGATTAGTGACTTCATCTTAATTTAGGTGACAGAACATAAAACTAATTATGATTACACTGCTATAACATACCTTTTGAAGTTGGCATAAAATTTTCCTCGAACTACCATTTGGTTGACCCAAATGAAGTCCTTTGAAAGCAATTAGGTTATATTGTTGGATATTTGTCAAAAAGTGTATTGAGTCTGTTCCTATTCTTGAAACATCGAGTACATGGCTCTGTGGTGGTTCCAATAGTATCAATTTAACTTTATTACCATTTGCGCAACACAATCTATTAGCTTCGTTTTTATATTCAATGCCTTACAATGTGAGCAACCCGAGTTGCATAAAACCAATAACAACACATTGGTAATTACTGTAGTTCATATTGACACATCGTAACTGAAAGCAGCTCGATTCAAACTTGCGCATTTATTGTTGATTAGCGCTCGCGCTTCATAAACGCGTTTGTGATTCCGAATTCTTTCACGTTCATTTTGGTTGTCACGTTTCTTTCGTGCAGCAATGATTAGATCGTAATTAGTTTGTTTGTAGCATTCGGTTCTTCTACCCTAAATTACTTCGTGTAATAGGAGGCATACTATATTATACATTATTTTTGGTTAATAGTTCGGAACGCGACATTAAATCTCCAAACGATGTATTCTGTGCTCCAACGCACACACGCATACTGTTTTGACTGATATGAATTGAATTTGATCTTTGGTATAACGGTTAATCAAAGGTGCAAATTGGACTCTTCTGACGTTAGAAACATACTACATTGCTTTAAACAACAATGAGTGATTTGTACAATAGCTATACAAGCTCAAATTGCCTACGTATTAGACAACGTTTGTATGGGAAAAAGAAAAGGGCTGTTTTTAAAGGGGTTTCTCCGGCAATTATTC
>BOPP01000154.1:2893669-2907603 GCA_017312745.1 Gryllus bimaculatus
TCGACGTAAAAACCATCCTTGAACTTCAACGAACATTTAAAAAAAAGAATTGGCCAAATTGGTCCAGGTGTTGTTGAGTTATGAACTTACCAACACATTTTGCGATTCATTTTTATATTATAGATTTGATGATAATTATTTGATAATTATTTGGATTTTTTAAGGGTAGACCAAAGTATGGTTATAAAACTTATGCAGGTTTGATTTCCATTAAAATCTCTAAATGTTTTCAAAATTGCAAAATTTAAAAAAATGTTCGGTATCTTCCAACATTTATATTTGAGATAAATATTTTTGTTGAAATTAAATTAAATTTGGTCGAAATAAAATATTTAAAAGAGGTCATGTGTAATTTTTTAAAGCGCGAGTGGTTTTTGCGTAATTTTGCTTGAAATAAAGGCAATTTAAAAAACACGATTTTCTCAAAAATTCATCCATTACTTCTTTAAAATTTGTATCGGATGGAACAAAGTACGCTTGAAAAATTGTGCATATCCGAGTTTCATTGAACTATTGAAATTCATTGAATTCATTGAATTTTCGACAATTCTCCCGTTACATATAACGCAAGAAAGTATGTGCTGTTGTAGCACCAATAGTTTTTTATATAGTATTATTTCAAAGATTGAAATTGACATTGAATAGCCCATTAAATTATCTTCTAATGTAAATTATAATATGTTATGTTAAATTTTAAGTTAATGATTAAAATATAAATTTACACAATAAGTAAATTTTACTATGATTACCTGAATACCCTTCCAAAAATTGCTTTTCCTTTGCCTTCTCACTTCATCTATACCCGTATAATTATGTGGTCGTCTATCAGTATTTAACAGTAGGTAACAGCAACTATGACAAGATCTATGAAGTAACTTGTCATTCTTGTATCCACAGTTACAGGGAAAACATGAAGCAGCTTTCAGCAAGATTTCAAGACAACCTTAACTCGCCATTAGAAACTGCAGTATTTTGGACTGAGTATGTGATAAGACACAAAGGAGCACGTCATCTACAAACAGGAGCCAAAAATCTAAACTTCATACAGTTCTATCTGTTAGATATAATAGCGTTCCTGGTTATAACTCCTACAGTACTGTTTTCTATGATAAAAAGTATATTCTTTAGAAAGAAATCTAAGCTAAAGATAAAACATAAATAGAGCTGAATATATGATTTATTTGTAATGTCAATATACAGTCATAAAGAACGAAATTACTTTAATTGTACAGGAAGCAGCTTTTAATATCATATGGCTGAAACGTAGTTGAATGGTAACCTCAAAAATTAAATGTGTCTTTTAAATAAGATAACACAGAGTTGAGAATGCTTTCCAAATAAATTATTCAAAGGAATTGTACTGAATGTGTAAATGTGGTATTTGTAAATACGTATGTATGATCTGGTTCTCTCACATTATTTAAATAAAAACAAATCTAATTTAGTTTTAATGGTGCGTTCTATAACCATTCCCAATTAATTTTACAACTTTTTTGAAGTTCTGTATTAGATGATAATAGTTCAAGTATTATTATTCTCACTAAAATAATTATGACTATTACCCCTGTTGTTTACTATTTCTATTCCACTTGTCAAATTAAAACCAATAGAGTTTACTATACATACAAAATGCCCCAATAAGGGTGGTGTATCTCAAAAAGTTTATTGTTTTTCCTATCCCATTTTTCTTACCGCTGCTACCTACTGGCCAATCATAAATAGTGATGCAACAATCATTGGAGGCGTCAGCATCGATTGTTATGTCGATATCCAGTAAACAGCGTTTGCAATATAACCTAACCTCTGATTTTAACATACGATTTTTGTTATTATCAATATTTGGCGCATTTTGAGACTTTGTTGGACATAATTTCACTCGTGGAATAGTCCTACTAAATACCACTCGTGCTTTGGAAATTCTCAGATAAATATCATCTTGGCTTCGCGAATTAGGGATTTATCGACAATTTTAAAAGCACTCGTGGTATTCCTAATAAACAGCATATTCTACAGAAAGAAATTTAAGTTGAAAAGAAAACAATATATTTTAGCCTTAATAAAATCTGTTTAAAGGTAGATTTTAAAGTAACGGTATCTACAATTTTTCCAAAGTGAGTACTTTTTGCGTAAATTTGATTTTTTATATGATATATGTACAGTCATAAAAATTAAATTCCTTTTTTAATCCACAGGAATAGTTCTTTAATTATTTTTTGACAAATTAAAGACAAATTACTCGATTTTAAAAGTTTCCTTGACCAGTGACGAGTTGTTTCACATCCTTTCAGTGAAACATTCATGAAACATTTCCTTTTTACTGGTAAGTCATAGATCCACCCAAATTCACTTAACATGCTTACTTATTGCCCAGGTCACTAACTATCATTCAATAAATAATGCAAGATAATGTTAAGGTAATTGAGAATGTTAATGGTAAATGGAGAAAGTAGTTGAATAAAAGCATTTTAAAGATCACCTATCAAATGGTGTTCTATTGATTATTTCGTGTTTCCTGCCGCGTGAACGGCTATGATCATCATTCCCATAAGCGTAGGTCATGTTTATTATGGGAGTTTTTTTATCTAACATCTGCTTTATTTGCAATTTGTTCTACTCGAACATTCGGCAAATACAATTGTACATACATTATTGACATGTAAAGAAATCATCCAATTCTGGTTCTTTCTAAAAATGGTTTTAAACTAATTGTCCAATTCAGAGAGAAAAACAAAACAAAACAGAACAACAATAACCAACATCACATTGAAATAACAATAACACAATAACAAACCAAACATACAATCAGTGCAAGCTTGTGGGACAAAAAAAATTATATCTACAATAACAATTATTTTAAAAGAAAAATATTATATCTGTGGTCCAGATCAAGAGGATGTACTCTTTTCAATCTTCTTGTCATTATGCTGTTATCTAAGATGTTTATGGCCAGATGATTAATATGATTTTCGAGTCTCTGTTGGTATTTGTGAGATTTGAGGTAGTGATTTCCTCTTTTAACAGTGGGGTGGTATTGAGATCTTTATGTAGAGTGGCGTTTGATACATACCAGGGAGCATTGGCTTAATAATCTGAGACATTTGGATTGAAAATCTTTGAATTATTTCTATATTTGAATGTGAAGCCTGTTGTCCCCAGAGTTTCAATTCCATAAGACCAGATAGGTTTGAGTATTGTTTTGTAATTAAAATTTTGTTTTCTAGACTTAAGCAAGATTTTTCTTCCTATTAACCATATTTTGTCTACTTTCAGTACTCGGCTTCCTTTCTTTAAATCGAAATATGTTTCTTCAGGTATAGCCTTTTATTGTCGCAATGCTAGTTCCGCGAGCACTATTTGATGGTGTTCTACGTTTTGTTCAATTAGTTTATTATGGGAGGTGGCGCAGGTGTTCCTTCCCCCATGCATGATGGTGAGATCCAGTGTCGACCTACACGCTGGGCATTGCGTGCGGTTAAAAGAATTATTATTGTCATCGAAAATAATTATGACTCATTACCACTGTTGTTGTGACAATTGACTATTTCCAATTGTCAAATAAAAACGCAATAGCGTGAACTTATATACTTATAACTATATATATATATATATATTATATATTGCCGACCCACACGTGGGCTTGCATGGGTTTCCCCCATCCAGGAATCTCTTATCAGCAGGGCATCCCCAGCCGGGTCGAGTTCTAAGTTCGCGACTGGTGTCCCGGTAAGTGGTAGTATAAGTATGTGATGGTGTGTAAAAGGAGAGGATATATTGAAGAAGAGGAAGGAAAGATCGCGCGCGGTCGGTGGGCCCGGTTGTTAGGGCACTGCTCCGGCATTCGCCTGGAACTGAACGGAGAAACCACTGAAAACTATCCATCAGAATACGCGCAGGCTAGAATTTTTCCTCCAGACAGTGGCTGAATTCGACCTACCTATCTAGTAGAATGAAAAGTCACACGATATCAGCAAAATAAATCAACAGGTATACAAAGAGAAACTTAAATCTCAAAACAGTCCAACCGACCGCTTCTGTTGTGCTAGTGTTAAAGAGACGCTAAGTCTCAGACTGTTATCTAAGCGTGCCAGTCACTGCCATTATACAATCATAGAATGCCCTTGATCCCAAATGGCCTTCTGCTGTCTCTCTCCCCACACGTAGATCTCTTCACTGCGCGAGTGGTGCACGGTGCAACGACCAGCTAATCAACAGCCCGATCAATTCATCCAAGTCATCGAAATGCATTGAAGGACAGCAGTTATACACTAATATCAGGTACATCCCTTTTTTCAAACTGTGTATTTTTACTTTCTCTTGTACTAGGTACATAGTAAAGAAAAAGTATTGTAATGCTGCGACGAAAAGTGGCGATTCTTCAACACAAAAACTCGTATTGTTGGGGAATGAAATCGAAAAAAATGGATAATTTTCGATCGTTTACTTCATCTAACACGTCGCCTTCTCAGAATCCACGTTTTAAGGGTCCTTCATACCGGGGAATTGCCTTACAGCAAAATGTCCATGTGCATGCTAGAGCATCAACCGTTCCAACTTTTTTCTCCAAAATTGATCCATCGTTCTGGCCGAACTTGAATTGCTGCAGATTTGAAACGAATATTTGGATTTTCATGAATACTTTAAATTTATTTTCAAATATTTTTTTTAATTACTCCAAACTTTTTCATTAATTTTTATTCTTTAGGTAGAGCACAAGTCACTTAAAAAATGAAACACATCACATTTTGGTTAAATTCGCTGACTTTTCGAAAATTGCCCAAGTTTAACTTTTTTGTCACCTTTCTACAAATACAATATTTAAATTGGAGATATTTTTTTTATGAAACGTATTCTTCAAACATAGCTCCTTAAATAATGTTATGTAAAAGTTTTCAGAAACATGAGCAGTTTTTCCGTAATTTCGTAAATATCGACATGTTTTAAACAATTCTAATCTCGAAATCTGCACCGAATATTTTCTCTAAATGTTTCCTTTGATACACGAACAGACGCTTAAAAATATAGCAGGTACCATTTTCGGCGAATTCTCTATTTTTTGGAAATACAAAAAAATCAATATTTTAAAAGTACAATGTTGATGTTCGAGTTTTTTTCTTAAGAAATTCAGTTCTGAAAATTGGATCTTTAAAGGCCATATATCATGTTTTTAAACAAAGAGTTTTTGCGTAATATCTGTTTGATGTTAATGCAATTTATAGAAAAAATATCAAAAACAACTCCAATTTAATTCTTTAACTTTCTCTCTAGGATATAATAAAGGATGCTTTAAAAATTACATTGGTCTCATTTTCATCTGAATTTGTAAACATTTCTTGTTTCATCATTTCTTTGGATTCTTGATTTTCCATATGGTGCACATGTAGTATTTTTTCCATTGAAACTTTTCTACAGTTCTTTTCGTGCGATGTAACCACAGATAGTCACCTAGTCATCGCTGTCAAATGCATTAAATATTAAATCTGAACTTTCCCTTTGTACCTAAATAATAACCAAGACAATAACTTACGAAACAAATAGTTTTCAATTAAAACAATCACAGTAATAAACAGAGACGTTTGGTTACTTCATTTGAATTTGCTGATCTATAATTTATTTTCTGTCCATAGCTTCCTTTGGTAGCAACAAAACAAGATGAATACCATTAACAAGTCGATCATCGCAGGTATCTTCCTGCTGAGCTATGTTTCCATAATCAACTCCGCCAACATTCTCGTACTTTACACTCTTGCTTCACGAAGTGTCCACATTTGGCATACTCCACTTCTCACCGCTCTAGCAAACAAAGGACACAATCTCACAGTAATAAGTCCAGACGCACAAAAGACACCGGTACCAAATCTCACAGATTTACAAGTAGATGGCATGTACGAGGGTTTGACAGATCAATATGCTCGGGAAGATTTGACGGAATCCTCAACGTTCTACTGGATAGCGGAAACGTTTGCCTATTTCGAAAATGCCTGTAGTTTTGTCTTGAAAAGCGACCGTATCAAGCAGCTATTGGACTATCCACCAGATTTTAAATTCGATTTAGTTTTGATTGAACCGGTGGGATCAGAATGTTTATTGGGTATTCTTCCAAAATTTGGGAACCCTCCAATTGTGTCTGTGAGTAGTCTTGCCTTGCCTCAGTGGGTTCTGGAAATTACAGGCACGTCTGCCAACCCATCCTATGTGCCTTATGCGTATTTACCTCACGACGATAAAATGAAATTTCCGGAACGAATGTACAATTCCATTGCGTATTTGTATTCGTATGTCTTGTATAATTATAATTATTTGCCGAACATGGATAGAGAAGCTAGATATTTTTTTGGTTCTGACATTCCTTCCGTGTACAATACACTGAAAGACACCAGTATTACTCTATCAAACTACCATCCCACCCTTGACACCCCACTACCAACAACGCCGAATTTAATACCGATTGCTGCAATACAGGTGAAGGAACCCAAACCTCTGCCAGCGGTGAGTATTCTGCTTCATTTCGTGTAATTATTAAACCTTTTTTAAGCTGTTACTTTGGGTATTGGCGAAAATTGGCCGTTGGAATAGGACGCCACTTGATGAAGTTTACGAGAATATGTGAAGTGACCATGAAGTTTTTTGCTGCACACAAACGATACGTTACGTTTCAATAAACGAAATAGTATAGAGTCGGAGGGAGGAAACAGGAAAGTCATTTTTTTTCGAAATCGCGTTAGTGGTGTCATTCAATAATAGATGACGAAAGTTTCTCTTAGAGGTGGAAACAGCAAAAAAACACGTCTGTAATAACGGTTAGCGAATCGGACTGCTGTACCGAAGTCTGTGGCTCTACACGATCGAGGCCGTGGATTTTAAAAGGCGAAAAAACCTGCTAACTTGTAAGAGAAAGTGTGTGCTACTGTGGAGAACTACTTCTTTTAATATCATGTAGTTATTTACATGACATAAAAATTCATTCAATTGTTTTTACAGTTACGGTCTGTCAGTTTGTTCTACGTAGCTTTTCGGAGATGACTAAACCAATGTAGAAGGGTTTTCACAGAAAGGAAGAGAATTTTCTCGGGCATAATTTAGGCTAGTTGTTACTTTCTCGAGTACGTAGCACGGAACATTTCTGTAATGCTACAAGTACTCGATATCGAGATTTTGACAGAAATACATTTTTGGGGGTACCTATCATAAGAAAATTGTTGTTTTCAAAACGTCAGCTTGTTCATCTCTTCTTCTATCAAAAACCTTGACAGGATATTCACCGAAATGGATATTCCTCAACCGATCTGATTTGTCGTGGACCCTAGTAATTTGAAAAGGATTTTTTCTGGGAGAACTTTGAATGTAATCCTTAAGAACAATTCTTGAATTTCTTCTACAAAATGGTCCCATTTTGTTCTGGTAGTCAGAAAAGTACGCTGCTCAGAAAAATGGTGCAGATCCGAATTTCAGTAAAACCTCTGAAGTCATGAAAGTATCAAAAGTTTATAATTTCGACCCCCTTTCCTACATACCTACCTTTCTTTAAATAATGTACTTTTTTAAATTAAGAAGTTTATGTGTAATTGTTTGTGAAATTGTCACAATTTTTAAAAAGGTTAACAATATTTTCTCAAACACGGCTTCAGTTATTCTTGAACTTGTTTGGTCAAATAGATCAATACAACTTAATAATCGAAATGTCAGAGGTCCAATATTCATTAAACACTAAAGTTTCGAAAAGTGCGAAAGTTCAGTTTTTTGAATATCTTACACCAATATTGTAGTAAGAAATACCTTTTCTAATGCAACTTTTACTTCGATAAGAGCTATTCAAATTTCAAGAACATTTTTTTCAAAAGGTCATTTATTTTCGCATAATTTTGAGTTATTTGTTCGGAGTTTGTCAATTCATTCACTACTCTCTATTATAAGAAGAAGAATGATTGCGGGTTTCTACACAATTCTATAGTTTTATTTAGATCTTAACGAAAATTTAAGCACTTAACGTTCAAAACAAGAGAATCGTTGCTGTCTTCTGTAACTGAATGAAAAATTGCATTAATATAACAAAATAATACTTTCAATAAGTTGTTGTAAATCAATGCAAGTTATTTACGCATTTTTTGAAGTTGGATACTTTTGTCGAACACATTTTCTTGGTCACATTTTATTTCAAAAATGTTAATTGATTAATACTAAATTATAAATATTACTTATTTGTAACAGAAAAATAATTTCAACAAAAAGTATTCATTCAAGATATTTTGCATAGTCTTTTCTGTGTCAATTAACTCTTTTTGTTCTTATTCTTTTGATGTACTCTATTTTGTAGTTTGCGTCAGGACTGTACTCATATCAAAAAATATTTTTCTCCCACAGGATATCCAAACGTTTTTAGACGAAGCAACGGAAGGAGCTATATATTTCAGTTTGGGAAGCAACGTACGCAGTGACAAGTTGTCTTTGGCGACAAGGAAAGCAATTATCGAGGCATTTGCTGAACTGCCTCAAAGAGTATTGTGGAAGTTTGAATCAGACCTGCCAGATGCGCCCAAAAATGTGAAAATTAGCAAATGGTTGCCGCAAAATGACATCTTAGGTAAGTAATACGCATTGTATGTGTGGAACAACGAGTAGTTGGGAATTTACGAAGACAATCCAAAAAAGGTGTAGTATTCACCCAATTTCACAAAATGTAAAATTTCAACGCGCGCGCACGCGTGTGTGTGTGCGTGTCAGTTCGTAGTACAGTTCATTACAAAAAAAATGACAATCTGTTATATAATCTCAAACCATAAAATATCAATTGGATCCCTACAAAAGGGCAAATATCAGAAATAACTGTTTACGATAAAATTAGATATATCTGAAAAGATATTAAACAACAGTGAAATAAATGAATTATTCACTGCATTCATCAACAGTGTATGATTTTAGGACGGTGATGTACTGCCTTCACTTAAACAAAAGCGAAAAGCGAGAATTAATAAATAAAATGTTTACCAAATATATAGAGAACCAGAACCAAAATATACAAGATTTCAGAAACCTGGCAAACAAACGAAGTTACATAACCACGACAATACATTTGGACACGTTGAGTATACAGCAAGATGGTAGTCGTAAACATCTACAAGAAAATTATGGCCTATAAATCTGTCTAGAACATGCGATACTCTCACATGCATACCATAGTACTTAATTTAAATAACATATTTTTCATCCATAAAATTACTGAACTTTGTGTCGTTCTATTTTAATTCAATTTTAAAACATTTGAATACTTCACACACTTGCTCATTGTTTTCGTAGTAAATAAATAAAAAAACAAAACCTATAACTTTCACTTCCAAAATTCTTTTGGTTTTGAGATCCACAAAGCAAAGAAACGTGGCAGTTCTATTTATTCTTTTAGAACCATGTAAATTACTTACGCGCCTGAGTGACATCTAGTGCTTTCACATAGCCGGATCACATGTTTCAGTGGAAAAGGTACACCGCCACCTGTCGGGATGTAACAAACATTACACTTACGGGATTAACGGCATGAGTCATTCATGCGCCCGACATCAATAAAAACTCTCTCGCTCACAAAACAATTCGGTAAACCAGCTTTGTCTGTATAAAGTTGGCATAACAAGATCTCATAGACCACAAGAATTGACCACAACTTCTGAGCTACAGTGGAATCTGTATTCTCGACTAGTTCAGATACAAACCAAATGTAAGACAACTGAAAGAATATTTCCCCTTAGAATAGAAATTCCATTAAAAACCAATTCTGATACTCGAAAATGCATGTAGCATTTACAAAAAAAATTGTATTCCATGATCACAAACGACCTTTTTTCATTAAAAGAAATCGTTCATAAAATGACATCGTATGGCACAGATTATTACGTATTTGCCGTTTATGGCACGAACAATTGCGTCATCATGCATTCAACCAAGCGCAGCGAGAGAATCGTTAATAAGTAGCAGTAAAAAGCACAGCCGTCCATCATTTGTTTTCGCACAAATTACAATGCCCGTGACGACGCGGTTTCTAAAACTACACTTTATTTGATAAATTCATTCTGCTATACACAAAATAACTTCTGGAACTCGTTCATTATGTTGCTTTATTATATTCCTGCACATTTGAAAACTCGCTCTTAATGTAGCTCGTTTTCAAAATATGTATTCGTGCAATAAAGCTTAACATAATAAACTAGTTGCATAATATATTACATTGCGAACTCCATTGCGTATCTCGCTTTCTTTATCAAAGGGATTGAACTCGTAAGTTCCATTGGCCCCATGGTCTCTTATTTAGCAGCCACAAGAAACAAGTTTGAGAAATAGTTGATCACCCACATTACTTATTCATATTTTCGAATACGAATATTTTCGAATTCATGCATAAATTAACGGAAGTAGAGAATTATCTTATGTGTCACTTGTGCGACCAGTGTTAGAATATGACACGGAATGTTGGGACCCGTACAGAATATCGCAACAAGGTAATCTAGAAAATCTGCAGCACAGAGCATCAAAATTCACTTTCCGGGATTCAAAAAAATGAGGTCATATGAGAGTCATTCGAAATAAGGCATATTAAATTGCCATGTACAAAGCATACACAGACTTGGAATAAAATTAGTCGTCGTCTAGGAAAACCTACAAACTTCAGTAGAGCGGATCACGTGCACAAAATTAAGACAAGAATACAAAAAACGTACGTTAGGAAATTTTAATTCACAAACCGAACTATAAGAGATTGGAACAGTTTGCCATCGACAATATTTGAACGCTTTCCTCAAAGTTTCGGAAAAATTAAAAACAAATTAGTTTTCTGGCTATTTATGTAAATTTAGATCAATGTATTACTGTTAAGTTTCTACAGTTAAATTAGTAGTATTTCCTAATAAGTACGTTTGTTTAATTGTTATTATTAGTACCAATTCTATTAGATTAGATTTATTTAGTCAAAATAAATATTCTTCATGTCTTCCGGGCTGATGGGCCATGGTCCAATTGGCCCATCAGCCTGGACGACATGAAGAATATTGACTCCGGCTGTGAAAGCCTTCAATGCTGTATAAAATAAATATTATATATAATTAATATTATTCGTATTATTATTTTATTACGATTATGTAGTGCAGTGCAGTGTTGTGTTATGAAATAAAGAGAAAGGAATGCAAATGAAATGCATCACAGTTAAGTGTAGTGTGGTGCAGTGAATTGTGTAGTATGGCCTACGCGGTGAAATTGTGTACCATTTATTATCAATTATTGTTTTTAATTAACTACTCTCTTGTAATTTATTGTTAGTCAGTGTAAGCTTCATTCACGTTAAGATATTCTGCTACTAAGTTACTATAATTAATTTTGGAACTGATAATAAATCCAATCCCTTCTTGTAATAATTTTAATATGATTTCGACTGTTCCAGCTCATCCCAACATCAAAGTATTCATTACGCATTCTGGATTGCACAGCACGCACGAAACTATCACACGAGGGGTGCCAGTAATTGGAGTACCTTTCATGATAGACCAACATACGAATATTAAAAAGCTTGTGAAGCTAGGCTGTGGAATCCAATTGGAATACAAGAACATCAGAAAAGACACTTTTCTTCGGGCTCTTCGTGAAATTATTAAAAATCCAAGGTATGATGTTAAAATTCACGCCTTCCGAAAGGGCGTAAAGCAAAGCGTACAATTTATAATAGTATGACCCAGTGTCGTCTGGTCCTTAAGGGTGCGCGCCCTGCCCAGAAAAAAATAACCTTGGGAAAAGTTGCTATTAAACTTTTAATAAATCGACTCGTTTAATTTGTGCATGCCACCAGCGCAATTTTTGAGGGCTTATTCAGTTTTAGGTATCCGCTTAAGCAAAAGATAAAATGTTTTTAGGATGGGTCGTATCATGGACTATCGCGAGTCCATCCGTTGCTGGTGCATGAGAGGCAATGGAAGATTGAGATAGAGTGGGAGTTAGTTGGGGGCAGGGTGCTGCTGTTGGCTGAGTCCACACCTATTAACTTGGTTAAGAATATACGACTCTTTCCATTCGATTTAATAAATTACTGCTCTCTTTGCACGAAATATTTTATAAAAAAGTTCTTACTTTCGCGTGAACACAATTGCATCTTCCGTTATCAACGTAAAAGTTGTCTTAGACAAGGATTAAAATCCCGATGCGTGGGTTGAACACTACATGCTGTAGTTTGCCTCGTTCAAGATACATTTTGAAGAGGTAAAATACATGTGATAATTCGGACTTATATGACGCTTCTTTTTATTTGCAACCCCCGGTCACCACAGATAGGACCTGTATATCACGTTTCAACAGAATGTCTCAGAATAAACAATACAAACCATGGTGGAAATGGGCGAGTTCCTCCGGCGCACCACTAGTTTGCGTCACGAACCACGTGACCACAACATGGTTACTTCGTTTGAAAAGCCAGACCAGACGCTGGCCGCCATGTTGCATGGAGACCGAAAAGTGTTGAGAGACATTTTGAAATTGGTACAAAGAGACAGTTTTCAACGGCAACCAACCAAAAATGACACCATGGTGTACATTATGTAATATTTGGAATAAATGCTTCATATATCTGTTTCAATGACTTGTAACAAGATGATAATTTTGGTACCTGACAGCATTTAAATTTCCCGCTAAAATTGTGACGGAAACTGGTGTCTAAAGCTCATTAGCTAAAGCCGGATAGGCTGCGCAATAACTCACCCATGTCTATCCATCATGATTTCATGTACCTGCCAAACACCAGTGCACACAAGGTTGCCTAGCAATCAGGGGCAAATGTCACTTATGTAACTCATTACATGTTTCTCATTACATGTTCATTGGCAAAACGTAATGATTTTCGGTCGCTTTAAAAGCCGCAGAATTTTGTAACGTTTATTAAGAGACACCCATATTCATCAAACGTCTTTACAAATAGACTTTACTTTCTCGTATACATATGGATATGTTTGTTTATACATAGTTATGGAAAAGTTATGAAGTGCACAATTCTGTGGGTTCTGTTCTGAGCACAATTCATTACAAGAACCTAATATGATAAATTTTAAAAAAATTAACAACTACGAATTTGACGCAATTTTCACTGAAAGATATTTTCTCAGAAACGGTTAAGATGATTTTTTCTACTCACTATTTCCCATTCTATAAAGAAGAAAATTTGTTTTCTTTTCTATAAAATCTAGTTTTCTTCTGATTGAAATGAAATTGTCTACTTGGGTCCTTCAAAACAATTTTAACTTCCCCTAATGTTATTTTTAATTTACAAATAAAAACAATTTTCAGAAACAAAACCACTTCCGTGAGTTTCAATTTTCTTAAATATTAATTATGTAAAATTTCAAAATAGGCAAATTTGTAATTTATAATTAGAGTTTAATATCATTACATCAGAAAACTATTTATAAACTTCAATAATATATTTTCATAATCAATGTGATCATGATCCTACTTACAGTGAGCTATTGCCAGTGCATATTCAAATATCAAACCCCAAATTGTTCCCTTTATTCTTATTGACCCTCTTCAAAATGTTATTGACACCTTCAGAGTCAATACTGACCTCATTGACCTGAACTTAACAATAAAAAATATTGAAATTTTCTTAATACTTATATTTATTATGAATACTTATATAGTAAGTATTAAACTATTAATAATTATTAATACTTTAATACTTATATAAATTACAATACATAAAT
This sequence comes from Gryllus bimaculatus, assembly GCA_017312745.1. Classification (NCBI taxonomy): domain Eukaryota; kingdom Metazoa; phylum Arthropoda; class Insecta; order Orthoptera; family Gryllidae; genus Gryllus; species Gryllus bimaculatus. Next base: position 2,907,388 of record BOPP01000154.1, read on the forward strand.
TTTACAAAAAACTTTTTATTTCAATAATTAAGTAAAGATTTCAGTTGTTTATAATCTTATTTAAAAAACACCTTTATTAGGTATCTTTGTTTTTAAAATTCTCTGCAAACCTATAACAGATTTAAAACAACCATGAACAAGCAACTTATCCTCTTTGTATAAATAGTTACAGGGAAAACATGAAGCAGCTTTCAGCAAGATTTCAAGACAACCTTA
>BOPP01000154.1:2907950-2940364 GCA_017312745.1 Gryllus bimaculatus
CGTATGTATAATCTGATTTTCTCGCAATATCATTGTTGAAATAAAAACAAATCTAATTTACTTTTAAAACCACTTTCTATCACCATTCGCAATTAATTATACAGCTCAAATAATATTCATTTATGAAAATTATTATTTTTATGAGTAAAACCTTGGGTACCTAGCATTGCCATTAAAGCACAGTTAATTAAAATTCTATAATGTTAAAAAAAGTTTGTTTGTTTTTCTTTATTTGTTTTACTTCACACCAAAGATAATATTTACATAAGAAAATATAATTTATTAAAAAAACTGTTTGTGATTTTATTAAATTTTACATTGAACTATTATGCAATGATTACTTCATACTCATTGTCATAAATATATATCTAATTGTCATATCATGTCTCCAGCAAAACAACTATGAAACAAGCTTATTTGTGAATAGCGAAAACAAAATAAAAGAAGATACGATCAGGCTTGTTTTTTTATTAATAACTGAATTACCAGATCAGATTACTTCCCATTTAGATGGAGGAATTCAATTTATTTCAAATGTGGAAAGATTGTCATCATTGTATTATTTCTAAAATTTTCCAGATTGACAGCAAATTATTAATATTTTGTTGCTTTACAAATCTCCCAAACAAGATATCATTGTGCAAATTCTCTGGCATATCTGTATGTTGAGTGTAAAAGATGATTTATCATATTTTTTTAATACAGCCTTCTCTCAAGGCCGTTACGATTATGACACAAATTCCCATTCTAAACTTCGCCAAGCGTTCTTCACATAAAATAAAATAAAAAAGAATTCCTAGTTCTTAGAACCTTAGGACCTTTTGTGTTCTACCTTCAACCCAAGTCTACTCAAAATGTTCATTAAAATGTGTATTCTACTTTCAACAATATAATGCTATTGTGATATTATTATAGTAAGTACAATGAATATCAGTTCTGTGTATAAATTGCATTTGAAGTTTTTTTGTTTTTTTTAATACTATTAAATTTTAAAGATAATGGAGTCAAAATTCTTACAATTTATTGCAAGTATTAACTATCATGACAATCTTTGAAATGTGGTGTCTTAGATTACTCTAAAATGATCCTTATCTTTTGGGATGTAGTCCAAAAAATATAATTCAATACTAATTTTGTGTCAGAGTTGGCTGCATTTAACCTATATATTAAATTAAGTGCATATTTTTCTCATAACTTGTTAAACAAGTATATTACTATTCAACAATAATGCAGGATGAAACAAAAATGTTCACAAACATTCTTTAATTTTCTTTTCAATTACTTTTTAAAATGTATTTCCTCAAGCCCGGGGATTCAGTTTAAAGGAATTTGTTGGTACAAAATCATGATATACGTCCAGTACAGGCAGACATATGGATTCATTTCAGTGATCTGTTTCCCTCTTTAATTAATTTTACATTGAATAATTTCCCATTCCTAGTAAAACTAATGGTATATTTATTCATATTACCTCTAATTACAAAATTAACTTTTACCATAAATGAAACAAGATATTTTAGCATCAAAGAATACACACTGATTATTATAGGTAGGTACCTAACTGGGCTATTGCTTTTTTGTCTACAGGTATTCAATAAAAGAATAATAAAATAAATTTTACATCATTCTTTGGACATATCAGAAATTCCTTTTTCTGTTATGTTGTGCATCCATTACCACTGCAGCCAATGCACTAGCACTATTCACGTCAGCAACTCTCAGCCACAACATTTGGAACAACCCAGGGGTGATTGCTCTAGCACAAAGAGGCCACAACGTAACAGTTCTAACAGAAGCTCAGAAACATTCAGTACCAAATCTTACAGATATAGTAATTACAGGACTGTACGAAGCAGTTTGCAAGTGATTATAATTATCAAGCTATGTTTGACCTATCTGAATTTGACTGGATAAAGGAAGCTTTTAATTTTTTCAGGGAAGGATTTAAAATAACTTTGAAATCTGAGGCTTTCAAGCAATTAATGAACTACCGTTCAGATTTTGTGTTTGTCTTGGTTATTATAGAAGGATTTGGAAATGAGTACTTGTTCGGATTACTTCCTAAACTTGGAAATCCATGCACAGTAGGTATAAATGGATTTAAAATTCTTAGTTGGATATTTTAGATGACTGGCACTCCCAACCTGCCTTCCCACATACACCACCATGCTTTAGGTCTTACAGATCACATGACTTTCACAGAAAGAGTCAAGAACTATACTTTTTTACACATATTATCATCATAATAACTATTTAAAAACTGGGGACAAGGAAGCTGTTGATTATTTTGGGCCTCAGACACAACCTGCCTATAAAAATTTACAAAGCACTAATTTTGTCATGGCAAATTTCCACCAGCGGCATTTCTTCTAGCAGCATTTAATTGTCCATGGGCAACCACACTAAGTTTAATACCTGCAGCAGGAATTCAGATAAAAGATCCACAGCCTTTACCAAAAGTGAGTATGATTTCTTTAATTAAATTAATGATTTGAGTGACATTGAATGTGGTCTATTGTTTTATTTACAGCAGCAATTTCAACATCATATTGAAATTAAACTGGCACGCATTGGCTAGTGAGATAAAAATATTATAAAGTAATACAATGCTCTGAAATTATGGTGTGTGGTTAGGCTGAGCAGCCCATACAAAGGGGCAAACCTCACAAATGTTGATTGGCACATTGAAAATATTTATCAGAATTTTTTTAGTATAAATCAATGTGTGTGATAATTTAATAGTAAGTAAAATAGATAATGTAAGATTAAGTATTATTTCAAAATTTGACACATAACAAGAAACAAGTACAATTTCCATGCTATTTTCACCAATGCATGTGCCCACTTGAATATATATTAACATCCTAAACACCATCTTAATGCAGAAACTGTGTGTAAACATAATATCCTTCATGCTCTATTTTATTTTACTTAACATCAAAAACAGTTAAAATCTGAGTGACGTACTATGGGGAGAAGTGCAATCTGTATAGTTTCTTCAGATCTCAGATTCCAACCACAACTCAAATGAGTTCATGTTGAATTATGAATACAGGTGGAAATGAGCTTTTTTGGCAAAAATTGGTATGAAAATATTCACTCCTGTATAATAAAATATATTTGCAAAGGGAAATCAGGTGTAGATTTTGGCTCTTACCCCTTATCATGCCCTTTGTGCTGGAATTGACTTATTACCATGCGGAAATCGTTTAATCTAATACTATAAGCTATTAAGTACATACCAACTGTTAATAACCGCTACCATTATTACAAGAAAATACATGCTGTTGAAACACTAGTTTTTCTACAAGTACCTCGAGAGAGAAGAGATTTCATGAGAAATACAGAATCATCATTCAGCAGAGTGTTATGAACCAAAACCAAAAAAATTGTACACATTGGTGAAAACCTTATTAAAATCTAATTACTATTCTACTTACTAGTTCTAGTGATTTTAACAGGCAACAAAAACAGACGACATTCGTTTTGTATTAGAAAACTTTACACACTTTTTCTTAGATTGGCTATCGCACCGCAGGACGTAAGATGTATATTGGCTTGGAGAACTCATAGGTAGAACACAGATTTCCGATTGGAAATTTTCTCGATAAATGAAAGTATCCATATCAGTCAAATTCTGCCTCTTGCCTCTCTAGTTGATGAGGGATGAGGGGAGGGGAGGATGCCATTTCTGAACCCTATAGATGGCAAGGATGGGGAAGAAAGGTACGCGTGCTACTCGGGGCCCATTACTAGATGCATCTTAGGTCATCATCATGCCGACTGTTCCTCTTGCATCTCTACTCGATGAGTACGGAAAAACAAGAATAGGACTGTTCCTAAATGTGGGAAAGGAAGGATCGCGAGCGCATTCTAGCGGCCGGTAGTTACGATTCTGATTTAGATTTATTTCGTCCAAAAATCAGTAAAAACTGTGAGTGTCGTATGGGGAAGAAGATTACATGCGCACGTTTTCTTGAGTTCCAGAATCCCTTCTCGTCATTTTAACTATAAATAGTTGAAAGATGAGTTAAAGTTTAACATCAATAAACAAAAATAAATTTTGAAAATCGCAAGACTAGCAATATTTGAAAAAATAGACATTCTCCTGCATCATCAACTTGAAATTAATAATGGAAAACAATGGAAACGATTGATGATTGATTAATTGGTTTGCGGACGCGTCACATGTTACGATATTCTGTCCCGTATGTGTAGTTCATATTATAACCCGGAAGGTGGAGGTATTCCTCCCATGCTGTAAAATGAGTTCCACCGTCGATCTGCACATCGGCTTGCAAGGTTTCCTCATCGATGTACCCACAGGACACTGACACTTTGTCTATGTATGTAGTTCCTCCGCCTGCCGGAAAAGCTCATGAAAGCTCCCGACTGGTCTCCAAGCACGTGACAGTGTGCATGTAAGTGTGTATCAGAAAGGGGTGAGGTTATGACAAGAAAGAGGAAGGAAAGATCGCGCGCGAACCTTGGCCCTTTGTTAGGGTACTGCTCCAGCATTCACCTGGAATTTATCGGAGAAACCGCTGGAAAACTACCGATCTGACCAGCAGCCCGCAAGAATTCTTCTCCAGACAGCGGTTGAATTCGACTTACTACACTACACTAGCTAGTGTCGAATATCCTGCCACCGTCGGGACTCGAACCGAAGAACCTCGCGATCAGAGTCACTGCAGTGACACATAATTGATGTCCATGCCATCTAGGCTCAAGGATCGTAATGAAAACGTGCCTTTGGTATGTGATGTGACAATTGTTTTGAGTAAATTGAGTAAAATTAAAAAATAACCAAGAAACAAAACATTTGATCCGCAGCCATCTGTCATCTGCGTTTGGCCACCTTGGACATTTGTTCTCAAGCCGTCACTGGTAGAATGAGGTCGGTGTTTTTTGCCACCGTCACCCTTCCATGCAGCAGAATTTCACTTTCAGTCATTCACCGGAGGTCCTCAGGATTGCACGCGCGAGAGAAAGTTCAGTGCGCTCGGGTTGCTACAAAGCTTTGGAGCTTCTCTCCCCCTAGGAAAGTGTTATATCTTGGAGCTTTGACGTGTACGTTTTATCCTTTGTATACGAGGGTAAGTCAGTAAATAACAGGACTTGCGTTCCAATCGTCTATAGATTGACTGAACAGCTTTTGTGCGCCTGTTATCTTTAATGATTGATTATTTCGTGTTTCCGGGCGTATCAACTGCAAACATCATTTGTCCCTAAGTTGTAGTGCATGCTTATACGAGGGGAGGTGACAGTGTTATTACCTCGTTAGATGGTAAAGTCCTGCTCCGATCTATATGGCATAATATTCTGGGGAAATACATCTTATAGCTCCCAGACTTTTAGTTCACTCGTACGAATAATAAGCAAATCCCACCCACATGATTCTTGTAACCCTCTCTTTATTAAGCTAGATATTTTACCATTACCTTGTCTCTTCATGTATGAATCAATGTTGTTTTGTGTGTGTGTGTGTCAAAAATGGACTTACTTAAGGACGGGAATATATTTTCAGCAAACGCAGTTCTACATAACTACAACACTCGACGAAGTAATTATATTCTTCAGGTGACATTATCAACAGCTCAGTACAAAAAAATTAACGTACACTACATGTACATTATTTTACAACACCTTGTCAAATGACATTAAACTATTAAATTGAATACAAAAGTTTAAGTCCCAAATAAAATATTTTCTGCTGCACAATTGTTTCTATACAATTAAAGACTATATCGAGCACCCAAAAGGAAAGTAATATTAATGTTAACAATGACATTTAAAGTATTATTTACTATTTGGATTGAATAATTCTAAAGAACCCCTAACAAGTATTGTACTTCAGCTTCTGGATCAATGACCCCCATCTCGATCAGGTTTTCGTCCAGTTTTCCTGATCCTTGAACAAATGCTGAGATGGCCCCTTGTTTTGCTTCTGGACATAAAAGTAACTTCAAATTAACTTCTCTCCATAGCACGTCACACTCAGTTTTTAACTGTTTTTGACGCAAATAAATAAATACATGTCGGCTTGCGGAGGGTTTCCCCAACAGGCATGTCCCATCAGCCAGACACCGACCCAGTCGGGATAAGTTCTAAGCGCCTCTAGCAAAATAAATGTTTGTACTAAGAATTAACACTTTATCAACATTATGAAACGTTAATTTTATAGTTCTTTTATAAAAGAGTAAAGGTCACTTAAATTTTGTTACAAGTAAAATTTATCAAACTAGTACACAATTTCCAGGCTAAGCTCCATCTATCTTGCCTATCCCCAAGGAGCCGACAATGATCAGAAATCGAAACAAAGATGGAAGAACCATGACAGTAATTCCCAAAACGTGTATTTCGCTAAGACAATTTAAACAATCCTCTCTCCTGTTTAATATTTGTCCAGATGTCTCAGAATAAATGCTGCAAACTTCTAGAGTGTTCAGAGGAATCAAATAAGATTTTTTTTCATTGAACTTGTGGCGGGAAATTTCATTCAATAGAAGCATACCAATGTGTGTGAGAGGAGGGCAAGGGGCGAAGATGGATTTTCTGTTAGTTTATTTTTTTCCCACGTTTTGTTTAGGCAAGGAGCAACAGTTTCAACGTTTAGGGATTTTATTATTCGAAGGTTTCTTTACTCTAAGTAAAATGTTCGTATTTCAAGACTTATTGGATGCTTACAAAAAAAACTGGAAAGTCACGCGTTCTCTTAAATATATAATTAATATTTAAATAATGTTAATACAATACATTTTAAAATATTATAATAGGTTATATTTTAATAATTATAATAAAGAAGTAATTAAATACATTGCCGTCTGTGAACTCATAGAAAGCGCATATTTAAAAAGTTTTTGGCTTTTCTAAATCTCAAAATTTGAAAATATTTTAACACTAACTGGCGGAAAATGATTTTTATTTGTTGCAACGTACTTGCACTACTTCTTAACATGTTAACTGTCGTGTGAGTTATATATAACTCATGAGGTGTCTTTGCCCTGGCGCCGTGTGAAGTAAATTCCACCCGCACAGCCTTTCCTTTGGAGCCACGAGGTGCATTGGTAACTCCCAGAAGCATGCTCTAGCATAGAGGTTATTGTGAATATGGTTCTAAGGACAAATCCTTGTTGCTGACCTTCGAAAAACTGTAGGTATCAAGGGCATTAAAAACATTCATACAAAAATGTATGAAAACCATCATTGGTTTGAACAAATCCTTTTTACGGCCAGAAAGTTAATAAGTAATAAGAATGAAAGACTTCGGTGCGGACCAACCGCCATGTGCTTTACACCAGCCTCTTCCTCTGTCTCATTCACAGGCAAACAGCAGCTAAGCCCGGTTTTAGATGAAGATTCCAACCACCGTTTACGAAATACATATACCTTACACCGTGATTACAGCCGACGCAAGTCAAGAACACACCCTGACTAGGACCGCACAATGATTTAGAGATCTCCGCAAAATCGACATCTAGTAATTAGGAATCCCAAAACGTGCTAGTGTGTTTCATTATTTCAGTTAGAATGTCTCCGTCTATTGAAGAGATAAAATTCGCAATATAACATTTGAGATTAGAAACATCTCTTGAAATTGAACAATGTTTGGAACAATGGACTCTAATAGGTTAAACTGAATTGAAGGTTTTGCGTGCCGTTGAAACCCGCAACACATTGCCGCACACTTCTGTCGTGCGTAAGACAAAGACGATGCGTTTTAGAGTATTGAAACCAGATTTATGTGTCTCGTAGGGATTTGTTGTCATCAAGGACCCACAAAACATGGATTCTGGTTCCCTCGCATGTTATAGGATTTGTTTCTGTATTTAGAAACAGGATTTATCCATTTTTCCGTTACCAGGGACAGGCAATAAAGAGTTTTTCTGCCGAAAATTCGCCGGTTTTCGGCGCAAGATTTATTTAACTTTCTCTTGTTACGAAGTACCTTCATAAGGGCGAGCAAGTACAAATCAATTATTGTGTTGTGATCCTGCTCAAAATACTTCATTTGGAACTTTATATGATCATTTAGCAAATTAATATAGGTGTAAAAATTTCAGTACCCTTTTCATGCACAAATGTCCGAAATTATTGCACGGGTTCAGCTAATTCTCCCTCCCGCTGCCTTTGGTGTTCTCCACGTACCTTGAATGGCTGCCATGGTCATAAGTCATGAAAGTGTAGTGCATTCTTTACGATGATTGAATGATTACTACAGTACCGGTAGCGTATAAGCGACTCTGACAGTTCAGTGCGCTGTTACTACGCGCATGGTACCTCCTACTGCATCACAGATAAATTAAATCTAAAAACATTAACAATTACTGACAGGTTTTGACACATCTTGAGATAATGTTCATAACGTCCGCCACAGCCGAACCTCATCGCCTCCGCGACTTCGTGTGTCAGCTGCAACGCTGAACCCTGGCTGTAAAGCCTGTTTTACACGATCTTTTTTTAATCATTTTTCGCCGGTCCAGAAAATATACAGGCCAAACTGGATGTAATTTGTACGAAAAAATGACGCATGCTTAATTTTTCGGTACAAATTTCCTCCAGTTTGACTACCGCGCTCCTGGGCGCACTTTACGGGAGTTTCTCTAGTTTGTTATGCGTGTGGAGCGATATGATCATTTTGTTGTTGCCTGAGAGCGTTCTGATGTGTTGAATTGTAATGTGAAGAGAAATAAATTATGTACTGTATTCTAATATTGTCGCATCCGAGCTCAGTCCTAACCTAACCTAACTTAATTTGTTACCACAGATGCGATGTTCAAATGTTTGAACTTCATCGCTATATGCGGCGTCCGGAGGAAGTATTTTCTTCATGATCTCATGATCTTCGGCGCCGACCGTCGGCTCCTACCAGCTGGGACAAGCTGTAAGCTCCCGACCGGTTTCCCGATATGTGTAACAGAGTAGTGCATGTAGGTCTGAGTGTGTGTAAGGGGTGAGGATGTGACAAGGAATGGGAAGGCAAGATCGCGCGCGGTCCTTGGCCCATTTGGTAGGAAACTGTTCCGGTATTCGCCAAGTATTGATCGAAGTAACCACCAATAAGAGCAATCGGTCGCTACAGCGAAAAAAAAAGAAACGTTGGAGTATACCAGATCTATGATACTGTAATAAGTTTCCTTGTCTCTAGCCAGAGACAAAACTCGATCTAGCTCCGTCCTGATTTTTGGAATCTGGGTAGTGTCGAAATACCTGCCGTCGTCGGGATTCGAACCACACAACAGGCACTTCTCCCGGTAAATTCGTTGCGATATTTTCGTAATAAATTTACAATCCTCGTTCATTTATAATTGGTAGATCGGTTTTCGATGCAAGTAGTTTCTATTACACGAGAGCGAAAATGTCTGCTTATCAAATTGTGTCAACAACACTCGTTGCTATACTTTATTCGTAATTATACTTTGGCTGGTAACGGAGATGCGATGGAGTTCCGCATAAACCTGCGCGAATATTTCAATTTTTTTGTTATTGTGATTCCCAGACTCCGATTTATCAGTATATTTGCTGATTTTTAGACTCTGTCCTGACTGATCTGCTTTGTTTTCAAAAGTTTGAATTTATTAATATGTATCATCTACACTATTTACTGTTTAATTTAATTTTAATTTTTTTAATTAAAATAGTTGCAACAAAATTCTTCAGAGAAAACAATTTTTAGTCAAGTGGCGGCTCGTGCTTAGGTTGCACATTATATATATATATCTATATATATATATATATATATATATATATATAATATATATATATATATATATATATTATATATATATAGTGCCAGTAAGAGGAAAATGTATATTCTTAAGATATTTTGAGATATTTTTCGATTATATATGGGCATTGTGCAACTTAAGCACGCCACGCCACTGACTAAAAACTATTTTCTCTGAAGCAATTATATATATATATTTCGCCTGCCTAGTACGAATCTACCGTTTTCCTCCATGGCCGTAGGTTTCTCTGGTCTGAGTCAAAGGTTTATCAGACGTAACTCCCATTATCTTATATTAGCACACACGGTATATCTGTCTATCCGTTCTCGTCGAATCCGCGAAAAATAAATGTAAATAAAAGCACTCCGCATGTGATCGCATGCAATGGATCTTCAGTTGTCTTCCTGCATCACCGACTGACAATCACGTGATTGCGTGAATGAGACACACCTGATCTAACCTAGCGTTGGTAAGATACCGCGAGTTGCGAGTTAATGACGATGACGTCACAAGATGTGTCTATTAAATTATATTTTTTCACTGTTTCGGTCCTTATCTGTCGGTCTTATTATTTGTAGAAACGTTAATTGCGAATGCGATATGAAATCGCGCTTTAGGCCTTAAACTATATATCACTGTAATTTCACTGTATTTTATAATTCAGAGTTATTAACCAACACTTTTTAACTCTCGAAGTAATTATTAGCAGACTAAAATGTGTACACGAATTGGTCCCAGTGAACAGTCGAAACTACAAGCAATTTGCCCTATTGCATCAAGATTTGTCGTAGTAGTTTTTAGAAGACTGTCGGGCTGCAGGATTCTGTAGTATAGCACAGATCATCAACCCAAACAATTTTTTATTAAGAAAAAACAACAACAACAAAGAATAGTAGCTCGAGATTTTATTAGGAACAATCATAGAGGAAAGGCTTGTTCTTCCGTGGAGCTATCATATTAGTGTTTTATTAACAATTTAACATCTATGAAAACGAAAATAAATGTCTAATAAATAATAACTATAATATGAATATAAACCTGTAGTTCATAAGAAATCCCATAAAGTTTTTATGTAAATTTATATCATAATACACAAACATTTGAATTCAAAATTAGTTCAAGAATTTTAGTAAGATATTTTACTGTTCTACTATGGAAAAACATGCATAATACATTACATCACTTGAGAATTATAATATTTTAACTTTTGTTAAAACAAGTCAATAAATGCCATCTTCCACTCAGTGATGTGAAAAATAATCTCAGAATGCCTTAGAAGTTGAAAACTAAATTGTTAGCAAAGTTATGGGGATCTTAAGATTGGAATCACCACTTCAGTTTTGGGGATTTTTTTTTTTTGGAACTCTTTTGAGTTCTGTTAGCTATGGAAATCATGAAGGTGATCATATTAATTGTCAATTATTCCAGAGTTATTAGCCACTTCAGTAACAATGGATTAATACTGATTCCTAATAAATAATGAAACATGAACACATTATATTAATTTCTGAATAATTTCTTCTAGTTTTATTAACACATATTTTTGTAATGTTTTCCTCAGATGCTGTTTGCTTCATGAAACACACCATACAAATGGCAAAACTAGTAATTTTTGCTACATTATTCCTACTTTTCACTCCGTTCATCTCTGCAGCCAATATTCTTGCTATCTTCCCACTCCCATCACCAAGTCACCATTTTTGGAACAGTCCTCTAGTTGTTGCTCTCGCAAAGAAAGGTCACAATGTAACAGTTGTCAGTCAACTTCCTCAGCTACCTCTAGTGCCTAATGTCACTGATCTTGTTGTTGAGGGATTGTTGGCAAAAGATCACCACTTTGGTTACGAGGAAATGGTTGATGCTCATCCTTTAACGACTGTTGATGCATTCCTAGGATTGCTAGGGCAATCTTGTTTAAAAATACAGAAAAGTGATTCATGGGCTAAACTGTTGAGGTACCCAACGGACACGAAATTTGACCTGGTCATAATCGAGCCTATGGGGGCAGAATGCCTTTTGGGAATTCTTCCTAGATTTGGAGATCCACCAATAATTGCAGTAAATGCTTTCAATGTTCCTCTTTGGTTATTTGAAATGGTTGGTTCTCCTAATATGATTTCATTCATGCCTCATCACCATTTAGCTGCAACTGACCGTATGTCCTTTACAGAGAGGTTACGGAACTTCTATTACACAGCTTACACTTACTATTATTATCATTACGACTACTTGCCAAGATTGGACCAGGCAGCAAAAGAGTTCTATGGCCCTCATATTCCATCATTTTACAAAATTCGTGAAAATGTAAGATTAGGAATGGCAAACTTTCATCCAATATTAGACTACCCTTATGCTAAGACACCTAACTTAATTTCAGTGGCAGGAATACAGATTCAAGAACCAAAACCACTCTCTCAGGTAAGTGTTATTAAGTTGTTTTGTTTCCACAAGTTTCTTTTTCATCAAGTCTAATTTGCTTAAAATTTCTTGATCTTTATACTTTTTAAACATACACAAAAGGTAGTGCTAACCCCTCATTCATATCAATGAAAATTAAAATTTATTTAAAAAAATAAAAATATTCAGAACATGATTCCACCACTTAAATTTTGATTATTGCTGTATCTGATGGTTCTGATAAATTAATAAGTTGTTTTAACTAACAATATACATGAACATTCATTTTAACAAAACAAATTATTCAATTTCTGACCTTAGAAATCCACTTTCTTGAATCAATACTTGTATTTAATAATAAAACCTAATACATGTTTAAGTCAAAAAAAGGGGCTGATGTAACTTCATAACTTTATTACACATTTTAAAATATTTTTTTTCAAAGAATTGTATCTCCAACCAAGAACTGAATTTGGTTCCTGGTTTACATTGAGTTGCCATAGAGCAAGTGGTTTACATTGACTTGCTCTAATCACTGAGCTATTACGAAGGGCATTCCTTTGAATGGTTTCATAGGCCTAATGTATTGCCCATTCAATAATATTCAATAGTTACCACCATTGAATTGAACTGTGTTACACTAAGACTTAAAATACTACAAATATGTCTAAAATGTATTCTGAATGTTCAGGTTTTGAGGAAATAGTACAAATATTTTACATATTAATAGAATGAAATAAGAACGATTCCCAAAAGCAGTGCTACAGTACAAATTAATAGGGCAAAGGAATGTGAGAAATGGCTAGATCAGGACACCTGGAGGTGTAAACCTCCTGGTGTACTGTGAAACAGAAACAGGCCGTGTTAATGCTAGGATTAATATTTAAATACACTGTTAGTAGTTTTATGTGTACTAGACATGCTAGTGAAAGCAGAAGTTCTTACTTTGCTGGTCTGTTCCGTAGTTTAGATGTGCAAGTGTTATGTTACTTTGTGTGTGGTAAGGCTTAAGCACTTTTATATACTATAAATATTTCAGATTTTGTATACTAGTATTAACAAAATAAGGATTTGTTGAATAAGTCAAATTTAATAGTACATATTTTTAATAAGCTTTACTCTATTCACATTTTATTTAATTAGTTGGGTTTTTTTCATCAATCATCTGCTGAATCCTGTGAAACAAGGCTGTGTTCATATTAAATACTTAGGTTGGATACTTGACATCAAAAACATGGTAAATTTTAGCTAGATAAGAATTCAATCCACAAATATTTCCAAATCCCAAGTGCAAACTTCAACAAATTGATAATGGGTTATGGACCAACAATAAAGATATTCAGTTCAAAAATATGAATTTCATCTTGTCTACATAAATTAATGAAAAAGGCTTCAACAGCATCTCATTTTCAAGAATTGTCACAACACGAGCAGAAAAAGCAAACTTTTCTTGCATGCACCTATTACTCAGTTTCGATGCAAACCAAAAGGAAGTCCGATGTCTTCAGGATTTATAATCTGCCGTGTGCAGTGTCATTCAGCAAGTTGCTGCAACTTCTACTTAGCTATTACTGCAAGTAATAGTAATGACAATAACAACAATAATAATAAACACACATATATGCTAAATTGTTATCCTAAAATAAACTCCAGATTCCATTAATACAATCCTCTAGTCAGGGCTGAAATATTATGAGGCTTTCAATATTACTTAACTATGAGAGCCCCCAAATACTCTTTACTCTTACTCTAGATAGAACCCCCTCTTTTGGGGCTCCCAAATAACATTGTTATATTTAACATACACATTGAATATGAATATGCAAATAACTCTGCAACTTAAATAATTAATATTAAAATATTTTCAGTAGTTGTAAGCTAATATGAAACTTTGTAGAACAAATTATGGGGACTCTGAATTATCTGTTCAGTTTGTTAATTCACTCCTATTTCCAGTTAATGGCATATTAAATTATTAACTACCTCACAAGAGATAAAAATGATCTTGGCTTTTATATGATAGTGTTCCAACAAAAAGAATGATTGTTTCAGGATTTAAAAAAGTTTCTAGATGAAGCAAAAGAAGGGGCTATATTAGTCAGTTTTGGTTCAAATATCGCATTTCAACATTTTGCACAAGAGAAGATAAAACTGTTCGCAGAAGTATTTGCTTCAATACCTCAACGTGTTCTGTGGAAATTTGAAGCTGATAAACTACCAGTACAACCAAAAAATATCAGAATTGGTAAATGGTTGCCCCAAAATGATATTCTTGGTAAGTAAAAACATTCGTGTTCATTAACTAAAGCATTCTCAAATTAAATGAAATAAGATACATAAAAAGAAATTATGTATCTTAAAAATGATGTGGTAATTTTTTTATTCTGAGCCTTTAAAATTTTACAAATCAACTTTTTAATTAATTAAATACAATAACCTACAATACACTCTTTAAAATTTGTAGACAATAAGAGAAAATTTCAAATCTGTCACTTTGTATGTTTCAATAGGGGTTATTCATAAATTATCATTCAAATTCATACTTTCATTTATTAAGAACATTTCTAATGAACATTTACTACACTTGAAGCTGGGCTGTAGTCATTGACTTATTGGCAAAATCTTTATTTCCACTTTCTAAAATACATTACTTGAGGATGCTATGAAGTGATGAAGCGTATTGAAAATTAAAGTTTATACATTGAAGAACTGCTAAAAGTAACTCAAAATATCAGGACAACTGTGTCGGAATCTGTGTGATTGCTGTCTTACATTATCTCTTTATTACTTGTACTATATATATTTCCAAAAGTTTACAGAAAATTGGTTAAGATACATAGAAAGTGTGAGTCATAACTGTGTGATTTGCTGGTGCCAATCCAGATGATATTTAAGAGATGTAAGTTTTCTGTACATGCCAAATTAGAATTAAATAATGAAAAATCAACTTTATGTTCATCCAACTAATGTAATTTAAAGGGTGCTCATCATTTTGTATAACATTTACTGAACATTAATTACTTCCATATTAATAATTTAATTAAACTTAAGATCCGCTTAAGATCTTCCTAAACCTGTAGTATAATCTCTAGGCCAAAGACCCCATCTTGATCAATTTTTTTTGTCCAGTTTCCCTGGTCCTTAGAGCAAATGCTGATAAGGCCCCTTGTTCTGCTTCTGGACAATAAAAATAAATGTAACTTCACTCGCTGCTCCCAAGAAGATGTATGCAATTGTAATTGTATATGTGACTCAATAAATATTGTTATTGTTATTATTCCACTAAAGATCGACCTGTGATATGGCAGAGCTTTTCATGTGCAAGTTTCTGGAGCAATGGCAAAGTATGTACCTTTCTTTTTAGCTCATCGAAACGTTAAATTATTCATTACACATGCGGGTCTGCTGAGTACACATGAAGCAATCTACCATGGTGTTCCTGTAATTGGTATACCCATTTTTGCTGAACAACCAATGAATATCCAGAAAGTAATTAATCATGGTGCAGGAATCAGTTTGAACTACAACTATCTGACAAAGGAGTCCTTCATAGAAGGAATTAAAACAGTATTAGAAAATTCCAGGTATGATCATCTCTTAATGGAAATATTCTTTTACTACCGACTAGTGAATAGTTCATCAATTTGTCAACAAGTTGAGAGCTAAAAGAAAAAGTTTGAAATTCAATAACAAATGCAGGCAATTAGTTGAATTAATAGTTAAATTATGTTGTTGCATATATGTATATATTTTGTCGGTCTTAATTTCCATAATTTTAAGTAAAAATATGAAACACACTGACTGAAATTAAATACCAATATTGTCACAAATATGAATTTTTAAAAAATTACATAAATGTAAGGTTTTTTAAATTACATAAAAATAATTGTCTTGCTAAGTTTGTTTTTTGACAACAATAGTTTCATTACAAGTCTCAAGAAACAATCATCTTCTATTGATGTTCCATGTGCAAAACTTTGTTAAAGAATAACCAAACTAATAAATATAGCTTACAAATATAATATATAAAAATAACTAACCGAATAAATTAATAAAATTTCTGTTTACAGTTTTAGAGACAACATGAGAGTCCTTTCACAAGTATTCAAAGATGACCCGCAGACACCTCTTGAAAGAGCTGTGTTCTGGACTGAATACGTACTACGACATAAGGGAGCTCTGCATTTGCAATCTGCTGCCAAAGATCTTAACATATTTCAGTACTTTCTTCTCGATATCATTTCCTTCCTTGTAGCTGTACCTTTAATATTATTTGTTGTGATATACTGTGTTTGCTGCAGAAGACAGTCAAAAGAAAGGAAAGATAAACAACATTAACTTTGTTTCAAAAGAATACAGAGATTAGAATAGAAAATAAAATTCTTCTCCAAATGAATACTCTAGTCTTAGCTGTCTAGAAAGATACATCAGATGTATTTTTAAAAAAAAGTCTAATCTATTACAAATCCTTATTCAATTTGCTTTTGTTATTTCAAGTATTCAATGATAAGAGGAGTCAATCCCCCTGATTGAAATAAAAGTTATGCAAATTAATTTTTTTCAATATAAGACATGCCCTAAAATGAAAGGTTTAATAGAGAAAGAGAAAAAAAATCTTGGGCTTTCCATGAAATTGAAGATGTAGGATATTATGCATGTTATGAGCAGATCACAAAAATATTTAAGAGTACTATATCAAAGCTTTTCTGCATTTGCATACACTGAAACTCTTGATAATAAAATCAAAATTAACTTTCTCTGCATAATTTTATTGAATAAAACTTTACCAGATTTTACAAAATCCACAAGGATTGCAATTTTGTTTTGTTTTTTACATGATTTTTATTATTTAAAAATTATCATTTTATTTTGTGAAAATATTTTTGTTCTTTTTATAACTCACACAATAAATCTTATATTTTAGGAAGTCAAAATACATATTCATTATTTATTGTTGGACCTATTTGGTGAGTCAACACTTCGTACAGACCTAAATAGTCCATTGCACTGCTGTGAAAAAGTCTGTATGTATAATTATAAAAAAAACACAACATTTAACATGAAAATGATAAAAAAACTTGTGAAAATTATGATGAAAACTACAATGTAAATTGTAAGGTATTTGTATTTGTAAGGTAATGTTTATAATAAAATACACACTTTTAACCATAAACATAAATAAATAAATATTTGCATGAAAAAATGTCCAATTTTGCTTGTAGCAATATATTAGTGATTATCTCCCACACACACATTACGACAAAACTGGAAAATGTTCTTATAACCACTGAACTAATGCTGTAACTTCTGAAAAATTATGAGAAAAGCCTGATCCATGGACAAATTAAAATGTACAAAAATTGACAGAGGAACCAAATTCTTCAAACTTCAATCTTGCCATTTGGGGATATTTGAGATTTCTGGAAGTTCTTTTGGGCCCTCTTTTGTGAAATGATAGATGTCTTCAGCAAAATGCTTTATTCGTTGAATGCTACTATTGTTTAAAAATGAAAAGTTTGAAAATTTTGAAGTATTTGAAAACAGCCAAATGATAATAGCATTTGCAATACCGCTATAATGTTTTTAGAAAACATCAGAAAGCTATTTTATGAGAAGTAGTGTACAGAAACTTCAAAGGAGCTTCTTTAAATTGCATCTTCAAAATAATAAAATGTAACTTCTATTTAATTAATTAGCCATGTGATTCTATTTTGTAAATAAAATCTATGTTGTTCTTTCCACTTGTTGTTAAAAAAAGATGTATCCTCTTTCAATATATTCAATTCTTTATCAGCTCTCTAATTAGCTAAACACTAGAGCTAATTGTTTCAGTTCACTTCATTTATTTTTACCGTATCTATCAAATTATACAACTGATCTTTCAACAATATTATGAGTATACTTTTAAGAAAACAATCTGCCAGAAAGCTATTAAAGCGTCTTTTTGATTATCCAATAAGACAGTGAAAACTTAATCTTAATAAGCACAATAGACCTTCGTTTTGCAATTTGGTCATTTTCTCTGTATTAATGTGCAGTTTTTAAGGAAATATGATAATTATTTAGGAAATTTTCATATTTAAATGTTAATGTAAATTATATACCAAGAAATGAAAATAAATCAAAAAATCAACTTCCTTTGTAGTTGTGACAAGATTTTGATTTTAATTCGAAACCAATCACTATTTTGTGTTGAATACTGAAATCTATCACTCAATCAGAAATTGTCATGGCACAATGTAGGGGCAATTATTATGACTGTGTTCAACAGTAGTGTTGTTCTAGAATTCAGAACATCCATTGACACCGTGACGATGAGTATGTTTACAGCAGATTACATTAACAATCGGGATCATTGTTGACATGAACTGATCTCGTATGGGCCACACACCTCCTCTCTTCATTAAGGCATTTCGAATTTCACGACAAAATGATATCAAACCAATTGGAATTACACGTCTGGGAGAAAGACACATATTATGAAATACGAAATAATATTTCAGACGAAGTTATATGTACTTGCAATGAAAAACATAATCTTTAGCGTCAACAATCATTTTCTACAATGATGGCAAAAGGATATCATCTATTCTGGAAAGGTGCCGTAACTACAAAACGTGAAGTGAATTGTGTTCCCAATAACCTCCCATTCAATACGCAACAAAAACATGCACTATGGGTGCGCTGTCAATGGTGCTACGATGTAAACAGAGGAAAACAACTTACTAATTATTTGCAGAATTATGGTATTGAAAAATCAGCCCGTCATTGTTTGTACCATTATTCAAAAGATAACACTTCATATTCAAACGATAACACTTTCCAGAATTAATATTCATACATTCGTTTAACACTTCACTACTACATAACCAAACCGATGTTACATGAGTTACATTAACACTTCTACCAAAGCGAAACGACAATTAGTATAACCCGAGAGAAATAAAACTCAAACCAATAACCACGACAACGACGGTAATGTCTCCTATCCAATTGCAGCGTTTCAGTCATATGAAAACTAATACTTGCTCAGTGATGTTACCCGGTGTATAACCATTTCTGACGCTATTGTGAAAGAGTACGGAGTACGGTAGTTTGATGGTTCATTATACTGACGATTCAGATATGAGTAATAATGTTCACAAAATTTTGACTTCCTAGATGTGATACACGTATTCATCTTTGCGAAAAAATTAATGTGCGAAATGTGATAATTTATTTGTGAAAGTGATAATATGGAGATTTATGAAATTCAGAAATATTAAATTTATCTGTAGACAGATTTGTATAAAACCTAATGTAAAACACCGGCTACTCGTCGCCTCCTTAGCTCAGTGGCAGAGCACTGGTCTTGTAAACCAGGGGTCGGGAGTTCGATCCTCCCAGGGGGCTTGTGTCTATCTCACGTGATTTTTAAATCCGTGGACATAGAATCTTTAAACATCTGTTTATTATTATTATAAAAAGCTCATATCCCCACACAATTTTAAACTATTATTACAACTATTTTTCAAGCGCTTAAGTACATTGTGCGAATCCCCTCCTCTATCGAGGTCCCATGGTGTAATGGTTAGCACTCTGGACTTTGAATCCAGCGATCCGAGTTCAAATCTCGGTGGGACCTTCGTTCGATTTTTGATTTGCGAAACCATTGTAAATGTGAAACAGAATACTTTAAAGTATAGGAAACATTAATATTGCGAGCGTCTATGTTGTTTTTGAACGACAGGAACAATATTTTCCTACTTTTTATATACAATGACACAACCATAATGGCGTCTCGAACGCCGAGGTGACGGGGAAAGAGTTCATTATCCGTCGTAGAATCTTTTGCAGACGCAACTACCCAAAATAAAAGATCAATACATGTAAAAAGATACCTTTACTGAAAATATCTACGTTGGAGCCGTTCTACCACATCCCCAGTGGCGCAATCGGTTAGCGCACGGTACTTATATGACAGTGGTCGTGAGCAATGCCGGGGTTGTGAGTTCGAGCCTCACCTGGGGAATATTTTTTTGCTGAGAACTGCGTTCTATTTTCAATCGTGTACTTCCTGGCGAAACTTTCTCTTACTGCGTTTCACTTTCTCCGCGTATACACGATCTATAAATAAAGCCCAGTTCCAACTACATGTTCTTCAGTTCTGGCGCCATTTTAACCTCGCGCAGTTGAAGATCGAATGATATATTTTGTTTCTACACTTAAAACTAAACACAATACGACTGGCATGTATTCCATTGAATGTTTTCGAATTATGGATCGTACAACCAGTCACATGATATACAGTAATGTGTATTATGTAATGAATATAATGTGTCATTTGGTATGATAAAAAAAAAATCCAAATGAAATTATTGTGCGATGTTTACTATTGAAAGAAATCTTTACTCTACGATTAAAATGTAAAATAACATTAAATCCAGAAGTGTCTTCACATTGATACATCATCACTCTTCTATTCAGGGTAACTACGCCACAGATTTGTTGAAGTCTGAAACAAATAATTTTGCTGTGTAGGCCTGATACATGTTTATGTTTTTCTATCAAAATCATCTGAAATAAATTCAACAAAGTTATAAAAAATTTTCAAGAAAGAATTAATATACTAAACTTGGTATGTTTTCAAAGAAAAAAGTTCAATATTTGTAAAAAGCTGTAATTTTTTATCTTCTTGAAAAATTGACAACAATACATTATTTAAAATTGCTGTCATTATACAAAAGTATTGACAATATCTTCTTTATTTTATTTTCTAGAAAACTTTTTCAATAAACTTTTATTTATTTAATGCAAAAAGACCATGAGTTGAACATATAGTGGGGGTAAATGCGAATGGACCTTTTATTTAATGGATTCAATCCTTGCTTTCATTATTGGTGAGGCTCTTTGAGAGAGAGGACCAAGGGTCTCAAACACAGTGGTCATCCACAAATTACATAACTCGAAAGAGGGGGAGGGGTTTTGGGGCAGCATAGCACTGTGTTACAGAGGGGGATTTAGTTTAATGTTACATTATCCTCATATTGTTGTTGTTGTTGTCTTTTTTTTTTTTTTTTTAAACGTTTTCAGATATAATTTCTTATATTCAATCTAACTAAAATACTAAAACATCGAATTTACATTAAAAAATGTATATAAATTAAAAAGTTATGATGTATAAATGATGACAACAATTTAAAATATTTTTCATCAATGGTATATTTGTGGCATGATATATATTTCATAATAATATCAATATTGAATCTTAGATTATGAGGTAAATATTTAAAAGTGATCTTTAGACTACTCTAGAATTCAATTAAATTGACTTAGTAGGTTCTTTCCCATGCATCCTCCGTAACATCATCACTTGACAGTAGTTTTCTCGCCTATGCTCATTTCCTTTCTTCCTTCCTTCACTTCAATAGGGTCCCCCTTTCTTATTGCTAATTCCATTCAGCATCACTATTTATTTATGACATTAATTGACATTAACAGGAAAGGGATATTCCTGTAAACACATATTTTTATAGGAAGAAGACTCCTGCATTCAATGATATTTCTAGAGCTTACAAGATATCCTGAATGTGTTATGACTATTTTTATTTTACATGTTTTGGTATAATCATATATTTTTACATGTTTCACATACTACCACATATTTCTTACACATGCCTCTATATTTTAATACACTTACATGTTGAAACAAGAATTTCATACGTGAGTTTGCAATACACTTTACACGATTAATTAAATGAATACTTTTTCTTACAAAGCAATGTAATTATTTTGCACTTTAATAGTCACCGAACAATCGCTATATATTGTCAAATTTAGTCCCTGCCCTCTTCTTGGAAACTGCAAATTCTGTCTCAAGGATGAGTGAATGTTTGTGAGGCAGAAGTAATTACAATCAAGATCATATTTATATTTTGTAGAACTTGTGACACCATGTATAACTTGTTTGAAAACTAGGAAATATTTTTTTAATCATCATCTAATCACCTTGTTGGATTGAGGGCGAGAGGGGGATAAGTATATTCTCTTAAATTCCCCTCCTGGATACATCACTGGCTACATGGTAGTAATATTCATTTGAACACCAGATCCAAGCAAACAACGCTGTTCATTGTATGAATGTATTTTATACATCAAATAAAACTCTTATGCGGTTAAGATTAGTGTACAAATACTTCTCTAGAAATAGAACATTCTTTCAGTAACTCTAAATCCATGGTAAGACTTGATCGACAATATTTTGTATCCAAAAATGCTTGTATAAAGCAATTTTAAACACTACAATGAATTTTCTTTAAAATTTTTTCTTACATATTTCGGAAAAAGAAATGCAAATGTATGTACATATTTAGCTTCATTTTGTACTATTAATTCGATTCCCTAATCATTAACTTAAATATATAACACAATAGAATTCATACAAATTTGTTTTTACTGGTATATAATTTATTTTTAATTATTGTAACGGGAAGAGGGGTTGTCACAAGCATCGTGTTATTATACAGGGAGTTCAAAAGCACATTACAGGGGAAAAGGGTGTATTCACAGTGTTCAAAATTTGCATTACATAATTTATGGTTGACTCCACAAACTGTGGTATGTGAACCTCCCTGAAGGTTCATTTACCACTGTTACCTAATATTAGGGGTAAGCTTCTTGGGGATTCATGAACAACATGGATCAGACATTAGAAATCTGTGTCAAGTCTCTCACATCTCACTGATGATTCACATTCTCGTAACTCCTGTTAAAACTATCCATATTTAAGTACTATAAATATAAATAATTATAATTATAAAATCTAAAAATATGTAGCATTCAATTTGCTCAGTCAAATGCCCTGTTGTTTCCTAAGGGGTCGTCCATAAATTTCTTCATGCCAATTTGGAGCATTTTCAATACCCCCTCTCCTTTTTGTAACACACCCATAATACACTCTTTAACTCCTCTAAATAATTATGTAGTAACACTTGTAACATAATCCCCCCTCCCCTTGTAAATGCAAGAAGTACAAAAAGATTATAGCACAGTAAACACAATTTGTATTTATTTTACTTGTGTTGTGTATTAAAGTAAATAATGATAATTTAAGTATAAATTAGCTGGCAATGCTAACTGCACCTAACAGTAACACTGAGACTCGTGAGTGAAGTAAGAATGCTTGGGCGATAAGTGGTTGATCTCAAGCTATGCAAACGCTGTCTAGGATGATGCAAAAACGAGAGTCTACATTGCCAATTTAAATGGATTCTAGAATATACTTCATATCAGTTTTGAATATTTTCTTTGTAATCTTACAGATACAAAAAATGGCTGAAAAATATTACTGTTATTTTAAGTGTTTTCAACTAATAACTTTAGTTTATGTTTTAAAACAAATTAATTAGTAATATTTTAATGTTTTAGGCAAGACTCAAAAAAGGAATTATTTAAGCAAATGATGAAAACTTTAAAAAAATATTTCAATGTTACGTAACACTTCTATAATACCCCTTTACCCCTATGTAATGCAGCGTAACACTGCCTCAGTCACCCTCCTTCTCTTTAGTGTTACATAATTTATTTACGACTCCTAATGGGAATCTCGGAAACATATTCTATAAAAGAGGAAACATTGGAGATAAAATAGAAGTATTTATTTTAACAGTTTAACTGGACTAAGTTTCACAATCTGTGTAGTTAGTCTAATAAGTAGATTACTACCTGGTCCCATATAGACATTATGTCCTTTGTAAATCTTTATTTTGAAAATAATAGCTTGACAAGGGAACTCAACTTACGCATTTCATCTAATCTGTGCTATGGGGAAAGAACATATTTCGAAAACGTAATAAAATGTTTACCTTCTAGAGTACAAAAATATTGTTTCATCACGTTCATGGAAGGTTCCCAAAAAAGTAAGGTTGTGCTATTTTCAATTTTAAAACGACGTATAAATGAGCAATTGGAATAGCAATTTTTTGCGAAAAATCTTTGGGGCCCTCCTACTACATTTTTCGGGATTTCTGCTCTTCTACAAGTACCTACTCAAAGTACTTGGAATTTTCCGTTTCAATCGGCAAGTGAGCCACCGCACTAGCTGTCACACAATGTTTATAAAAGAACAGGTTTGAGAAACCCGACGTTGCTCTGGCCACAATTTATCACAATCTTCTATTAGCTGGCCTATAGGGCGGTGTCTGGGTTTTGCATAAAGATAGGATATAACACTCAAAATAATAATAATAATAATAATAATAATAATAATAATAATAATAATAATAATAATAATAATAACCGCATTTTCTTTGTGTGTTCGGTAAAAAACATGAAGTATAATTAAAATCGAGAATTCTTATAGAAGGTATATTTTAATGAGTTAATATTAAACTGAAGTACCCCATTTAGCTCCAGTATTCGTTTTACTTTCTCGCACATACTTTGTAAGAAGAGAATGTGTGCGGGAAAACTGCGAATTTTCGAAAAAAAATAACAAACAAACAACAATAACAACACACTTATTGCCGGCCTCTTGAAGTGAGGAAGTGGATAAATCTTATTCCTACATGCAGTAAATTACTTCCTCTAACACGTTGTGAAGTCAGAATCCGTATTTTGTTGGTCCTTGATATCGAAAAATCGATTGACGGAAAAACATTTTTCAGTCCATCCGTCCGTGGTCGATGAATGCGCCTAAACCGATTCTGTTCTATAAACCGTTCTGCCAATTTCCTGCAAAATTGATACTCCTCCTTCGATTTACATGAACTAGAGTCCCTCTGAGTTTGAACTAGACATTTTGATTTTTCAGTGTTCTTTACACGAAGCCTCAACATTTTCAAAAATGGCTCCAATTTCGTTTGTCCTCGGATTTCGACAAGGACGCTTAAAACAATAGTGCAGATCTCATTATCGTTGAATTCCTCGATTTTTTGAAATTTGCAAAAGTTCAATTTTTTTTCGACGTTTTCCCACATCTACAATACTGAAAACAGGTATTTTCTTTCTGTTTCAGTGAAATATAGGCAAGATTTAAGTTTTTTAAACAATTTTTTTCTCAAAAACTGCTCTAATATTTTTCTTTAAATCTTCTCTTTGTATTTATCAAAGAATATTAAAAAATGGTGCTAGTCTCATTTCCAGTGAACTCACTGTATTTTTAAAAAATTCCAAAAATTTAACACTTTAAATCTACAAAATTAAGGTTAGTGTTTTTACCTTAAACAAAATCTGTTCTAAAAAAATCAGCTCTTTAAAATGATTCATTTACAATGTTTTGAAGAAACACGTCGTTTTTGTGTAATTTCTGTTTAAAATACATGCAATTTAAAAAACTCTCAAAATTCGCTCAATTTTATTTTCTACGGAGAGAACAAAAACGCTTAAAAGAATGGCACAGGTCTCATTGTCATTAGACTATGTTTTATCAAAAATTTGCAAGTTTAGTAATAATGAGAGAGAGTACATGCTGTTTTAGCACCATTCGTTTCCACATTAGTAGTGTTTCCCTCTATTCCAGTCCTGTTCACACTCTTCTTTTGATTCTAGTGCACATACTCTCAGTTCACTTGTTCGATTTGGATTTTAACAATGGGAGTGTTACCATAATAAGGTTGTGTTTATTCTAAAGCAATTTTGCATGTATATTGTAAATTAAAAAAAAGGAAGCAAACTTTTAGGTAACATTTTGAATTGCAACTATATTAAGTTTGATTCTTGGTCACTCCAAAGAAATTGTACCAAATTTGGGAGCCAGTTTTACAATTTTTTTTTATACATCCCATTGTAAACAATTTCACGCTTCTGTAATAGATTTCGTACAAAAAACAAACAAACAAACAAACTCTGAAATGGTTAAATTTGCAGTTTAATTTCCAGATTAACTTTTGCAGGAGCATGTGGAGACTATATTGAGAGCATGTGGGGAATATGAGGAAAATATTTGAAGAGGGCTAATTCCACTCTTAAAACAATATATTAGTAAGTGCAGAATGTTTGCATGGGTCCAGCTGAATCACTATTTTGTATGAAACTGTTATTTTGCACACACTTCATAGGTATGGAGAGTTTATATCTTAAAAGTAATAAGTTTCCAATTCAATGATTTGAGTCAAGAACGTACCTGCTTATCTCTAACTAGGCAAAAAACCCTACCAAGGTGTCTGCAAAAAAAGACACTCTACACAACAAATCATAAACAAAGAATAGATTTTTTATTAAAAATTTAATTAAATGAAAAACTGAAATGAAAACACAACTAGTGAGATAATATTGTGTGATGTTTTATGTTACAAATGTATAGAACTGGTGAGTATATGAAAATGATGGTTAGAGAATATTTTCAAGAGCTTTCAGTTTATATGCATAAAATTAATTTTTTTCTGTTACTACTGATTTATAATGGAAGAAACAGTAGGCCCTACACATACAATCATTTCAATATTTACTGTTAATTTTAAATAACATAAAATTTAGTCAAATATTGATATACCTTGTTTACGGCTGTGGTCAGTAGAAATTAGTACAATTGATTTTCTATCCAATTGGATTTTTGGACCGTGAGCGTCATCTCTGTTTCCAAACCAATGTCTAAATATGATCCTCCATTGGAGTCTGCTAATGAGTTATCATACGCAAGGCCTGTTCAAGGTATGAATCAACAATGTTCTCCAGAGGGTCATTCAATGAAATGAAGAGAAAACCATTTGCTAATCAATCTAAATTAATCCTAACAATGTTGTAAGGAAAAAGCTCCTTTCAATTCCCTTGATTTTAATATATCAAAGTCATTTATAAAGGATGTAGATAAGGATTAACTGTGACCCTGACAGCAACAAGCTAATAATTTTCTAGCATGTAATATAAACTTTCAGGAAGAAGGGTCACAGACTGGGTGCAATCTTCATGCTTATTTTTTTAAATAATTATTACAATTAACTTAGTTAAAATTTATAATTTGATCTTTGTTTTCTAATGATTATGAGAATGGAATTAAAAATCAGAAATAATGAAAGCCAAAAAGGGTCGGTCAATAATTACAATACATGAAAATAAATATTATACTACAATAGATCGTTCTAAAAATAGTTTTTTATGTAATAAGGATAATAAGTATTACACATTTAATAAGTTCAGGCATGGAGACATTTGAAACCCAAATCTAGTACTATCTAGGAATTTTCCATCAAATTTGTTGTTTCTTTTTCGATGCAAAATGGTATCTATTACAAGGGAACGAATATTCCGGTTATAAGATTTGGTCTAAAACGTTCGTTGCTATCATTTATTCTTACTTGAACTAATGTTGGCAAAGGAGTGGGTATTCCGTGGCTCAAGAAAACGCGCGCGTATAATATATCACAGGCACAAGATCAGTTGATAATTATCGACAAGTATGAAAAAGTTATATTTTACAATCCGAGTTTTACCTTCAGATACGTAGTAATAGAATCTTCGCAAAATCCCACGTCGGCAAATACAATATAGGATAGTAGTCCATGGCCACTACATGACTTTTGGAGATTTCTTGTGCGAATAGAGTACGATTACATGCCTGTTATACCCGAGTGGTCGAGTTTGAGTGAACACACAATGCCAGCAAACATCTGCCAGCACAAGTCAGTTCTTCACCGTTGTACTCGATTTACCGAATGCGTGGAACAAGGAACGATCCTCTTGACCCAAACTGCTCTACCAACCTTTGAGCACCTTCGGGTTGACGTAGAGTTGTAGACCAAGCTTGAAAGGCGGTAATATCTTGACGTAAACCCCACCCCACCTACTTCCTCATATTTCTCGATTTATGCAGAGGTCTCCTATTACAGAAGCGGTTCTGTTTGATGACGAATGATGAAATGACTAATGGTGTCTGTTTGCACCATCTACTAGAAATAAACTCCATAATCTTTCACCGTTTGACGTGTTCATTCCGACACTTATATAATTTGAAACCAATTTATTCTTGTTCTGAATATTCTTCTTTCGGGCAATGGCTACCGTTCATGTGTGGTTGTTTTTTTCCAAATCCCTGTATCACATACGCCTTCATACATCATAAGGTGTACGTTGGTGAGACAGGCGAAACTTGGCTTCATTACGAATGAGTGAGTTGTTTTCAAGTTTTTGGACGCGTCAACTAACTACTGAGGTCAATAATCCCGTAAGTGGAGTGCATGCATATCCCGTGAGGTATGTATATTCCTCCCCCACTAGTATGAAAGATCTGGCCAGGATATGCCGCTGACCTAAACGTTCCGTGATTCCCCGCTCCAGGCCTGTGTTAACGTATGGGCTCGGGCCCAGGGTTTCCAATGTTCAAGGCACCCCCCCCCCATTGAATTTAAAAATATATAATATTAAAAAACCGTATAAAAATGAGGTATGATGAAACTTAACGCGAAAAACGGGCATAACAAAGTGACGGCTCGCGAATTATTGGATAATATACGTGTTGAGGCTGCGAAATACTCGTACGATAAGTTGGGAGAAGAACAATTAGTAGAAGCTGCAACGAAACATCGCCTCTTCTATCAGTAGTTTTTTTTATCAGACAAGAGTGTTCTCTGTCCAAACGAAATTAAACGTTTCTTTACCAATTTCGTCGTTTTACTTCATGCTACGAATGCATCCAGTGCCTCTGATGACAATGCGAGCTCGTGACGCGTCGTGGCGTCTGCTGTGGAAAACCGCCGAGTTCCGCGAAGTTTTGACAATGGTGTATTTCGCGGGGCTGCCCAGGAGCTCATGCGATCTTTCGGTGACGCTCCGAACTAACAGGAAGCAGTTGACAATCTACATCAAGGAACTTTGTACGAAAGAAGTGGGTATTTGGTCAACCGGAAAGAAATTCGCGCGGCTTATTGAGTAGAATCTCCTGAGCGCCTAGTTTGAAATGCA
The DNA here is from genome assembly GCA_017312745.1 of Gryllus bimaculatus. Taxonomy (NCBI): domain Eukaryota; kingdom Metazoa; phylum Arthropoda; class Insecta; order Orthoptera; family Gryllidae; genus Gryllus; species Gryllus bimaculatus. Next base: position 2,936,951 of record BOPP01000154.1, read on the forward strand.
TTGTCCTTTCCTCTGAAACGCCCTGAAAGAACATCAAATATGCCTTATTAGAAACGTGGCGCCAAATTTGAACAATTTGACGATCAATGACATATGGAATGAAATATGAAATGAACAATGAAATACAATGATGATACAATGAAATATGGAACGATTCTGGTTGATGCGCCAAGGCCACCCAATGATGATAAATTTAGTTCATTAAAAAAAAACCTGCCTTTAAATTGGGGGGAAGGGGAAATAGGTGAATGTAAGAGTAGGGAGCCCACAAATTAAGGTAACCCCAACCTAAATCTGTTAAAACGGTCCTGCCCCCTCCTTCAAAGCTGCAGTCTGGTCGGCCGACATGTGTACTGTAGTGTAAATGTGTGAAGAGAGAGGATAGACCAACGAAGAAAAAGGATAAATCATGATCTGCGACCAGTTTGTTAGAGTACTGCTCCGGCACTCGGCTGGTGTTAATCGGAGAAACCACGTAAAATGTAGCCGCCCTCTAGAATTCTCCAGACATGGGCTGAATTGGATTAAGCTAGGAGCTAGTGTCGAAAGTCCGCCACTGTCGGGAATCGACCCCTGTTCAACGATACTGCAAAGACAGAAGTTTTGATGCCGTGCTATCGCTTTACTGAATGTGTTCCATAGATCAGCTGCGAGATCTCAGCCCTATTATACAGAATGGGAATCGTCAAGTTTCTCCAGAGAGTCTTTCAAAAATTACAAAAAAACAAATGAATAGTCAGCACAAGGGTCATGACGAACCACCTCTTTTTAAATCTGTTAAGAGGATGAACATCGGCCATAAATGTGGCCCTGTCCCTTTAAATGTACTTATGAGTATTACATTGAAAACAGAGGCAATACCCTATGTAGCTGGGGCAATAAACGTTCCTATATTTACCACCACGAGTTTTATTTTCAAATTTCCTTGATTTGGATTCCCAAACACATAGAGCGTTCCGACCTCACTGTAAGACTACATTGAGAGCAAGGGTGTCACGATAGAATTCACAATTCAATTAAATTAATGTCTTACTTTCTGTGGCGAGGCTCAGGTCATAAGGCTCGCTCTTCAGCCTGACCACCCAAATTCTGCCAATTTCCTTTGACCGTCTAGCAGAGAAAGGAGGTATTACTCGGGCGACGAAACTGGATGTTTTTTTTTATTTTCTCGTTTCGCGCTTACGCAGTAGAGAGAAAGTAATTTAACGTTATGGGGAAAAAAAAGCGGCGAATTTTCGGCAAAAAAGTGGATAAATCCAGCGGCTTTATTTAGAAAAAAAAAGCCTTTAAGACGTGGTATATCCATGTTTTGTGGGACCTTCATACCGAAAACTAGATAGACAGCAAAACTTCTGTCCGTCTGTCTATGTCTGTCCGACCGTCTGACTGTGAACAACACTAGCTGCTAACCGTTCAGCAGATTTTCTCCAAAAATTGATATTCCCAAATCGATCTGGCTGACATCACGGCCCCTGAATTTCAAAACCAAAATTTAAATTTTGAGGAATACTTTACACGAACCCCCTGAGACATTTTCAAAATGAAAAAAAAAGGCTCCAACGTTTTTGATAAAATTTTGTTGTTGGGTAGTGTGAAGAACAATTACGAGAATAGTGCATGACTCGTGTTCGTTAAAAACACTGATTTTTCAAAAATTATAAAAGTTCAAAATTGGATGGCTGAGGTGGCTAGACCGCGTGTCGACTCCGCACCTCGGTCTGAACGGCCGCGGGGTCGAGTCCCGTCGTGGGCAAGGCTGTTTGTCCCTTGTTCATGCATGTGTGCTTACGCGGTCGGCCTTGTGAATCTGCTGGCCACAGACCGATGAGCCCGCACTTAATATTCTACAATTTATAATGAATGTAACAAAAAATGACACGTATTAATTCGGAGAGAAATTGCGGTATCAATAGTATTACGTAACCATTCCTAAGAACGAGAAAGTATGTGCTATTTAGCACCACTAGTTGTTTTTTTTTTCATCCGTCAAGCTCTTACTGATTCAAGGCCTTCTCTGCCAATCACCCGTAAACTCGAGGCATCATCGACCGGTAGTTTTCCGTAGTTTCTTCAAACAGTATCAGACGAATGCCGGCGCATTACCCTAACAAACGGGCCACAGACTGCGCGTGATTTTCTCTTCCTCGTCCTTAACCTATCCTTACCCTTGAGACACACTTACACTTACAATGCACTACACTACCACACATGTCGGGACCTTAGAACTTGTCTTTGAGTGGTGCCCTGCTGGAGGGAGACATCTGGATGAAGAAATCCTCATAAATCGATGTGTAGTTCGGCGTCAGATCTCGCCATTCAGCAAGGTCACACACAGCCAACACCCGTGACAGAAACATGCACTACAATTACGGGTCCAACCCGCATAGCAGTTGACGCGTCCGGAAACACGAAATAATAAAAATAAGGGGCGAGAGGGAGGGGGGGGTGAGGGAATCGCAACTTACTAGTAATAAACCTTTACATCACTGCTGTGTCGGATGCAGTGTTTTGCCCAGTTGCCTCCTAGGAGTTGCCTTCTAGGACGTTTTGTACCTCAATTGTTTAATAACCACACTCCCATAAAATAATATAAAACCGCTCACCATGGGATGAGACCAAACTACATTCATTTGCAGTCTGAGAGATACAGCGAGTCAAGGAGTTAAAATCTATGGCACTACACGTATTGACTTTTAAAACTAAGTAGAAGGCCGAAATGTTTCGTATTTTATATCTGTAGACAGTAAGACAATTACTTTCGGAAAATGGTTCCTGTTCACTTTTCGAAAAATTAGAGCTGTACCAAGGAGAAACGGGTAAACATACGTGATGAAACGGATAAACATACGCATGAGCACATTATACACAAAAACTTAATAGCTACAGAAAAAAATATGAAAACCTACTCGAAATTAACGGGTAATTAAAAATTCTCGGAAAAAATCGTTCCAGTCTATTTTTCGAAAAATCATAGTTTCAATTTTTTTAAATTTTTTAAAGTTTTGGAGGATATAAAAACAACTCATAAAAACGTATGTTACATTCCTGTCTTTTACAGACCTGATTTTTGGAAATAAAAGGAGGAACAATATTTTCACTAGTGCCCTCAATTAGCCTTTAATTTTCGTTGCCTTTCGTCAACTTGTAGTGATGGGACGTTGTATTTTCTAGGTGGGTGCTACCAGCTTTAAACACTAGGCGCTCCCACGATTTTGGGAAATCCACAAGAGATTAAATTCGGGAATAGATCATTTAATTAGCCTTTTTGCTGTATATGGTTTGGTTGAGTTCGCTTTTGTGCTAGCTTTAAATAGCTTGTTGATGCTGCTTCTGTGCCCCCCGCCCCCTCCCACACGCGGGCTCGCGTACGCATGCACCACTCACGCACATACGCGCTCACACGCTCGCGCGTAT
>BOPP01000154.1:2963271-3018767 GCA_017312745.1 Gryllus bimaculatus
TTTTAGAAAATATCAAGAAAATTTTGCGCCTTTGAAAATTTGCCGCCGTAGGCACGTGCCTACTGTGCTTATGCGTAAATCCACCTCTGGGGAGGACGCCGAGTCATTTTCCTTAATTGAAGGCGTAAGCCCTCTCTCGCTCTGGGGTACATAGCGTACTACCTACCGTCTGTACGTTGGTATATAGCTCGAGTCTGTAAGACCTCAAGTGTTGGAGTCATGGCGAGGGAACGTACGAAAAACGTCTTGCAACTAATCGGTCAAACTGATCATCAGCGACACGCGGTCAATGAAGGAACTTAACATACACAGATTGTTCTTCTCCCCCATTCATAACATTCATATAGTTTTTACTATTCATTGATAAAATAAATCAAATCGAATCGAATAGTTTGGCTTTTAGCGGCTTTTAAGCCAATAACGCCACGCCTACACGTACTCCCCCAACGTCATCTGGACTTTAGTCTACGTAAGTATTTGTAGATGACGATGATTTGAGAAATGATCCTGGTGGTTGTTGTCCGAAAACGCCTTTAGGTTTCTCCCATTCACCGCGTGATGTCGCTGAAGTGTAACTGAGTCAGATTAGCTGCCACAGATGTTTTTCATTCATACGCCCACCACCAGAGTCAAGTACCCTTCTTACAGTCTTCATGGATGGAATATACAAGCCGTCAGTTTTCAGGAATACTGCTGAAATTCCCGCCCCCTCAAAAGCGTAATTTAATTTTCGCATTTCATTTGCTTCACATTAATCGATAATCTCCAATATCACCTTGAAAATTATATACAAAATTACTTGTTTTCTTTGTACATTAATACATTAAAATTGAATTTTTAAATCTGATAATTTTTAAAGTATTAGGATCGTTATCAACACTAATATACAAACTAACCTAGTCATTTTGGACCAAGCGTGGTAGTCATTTGGGGAACTCAACTCGAAATCTAGCCGAATTTCTGAAAACGTTATTTAGTAACGCTAAAATGCAAATACAAGACTACAGAAAAAATCCAGACTTCCAAGTTGTAACATTAATCCATAAAAGAAAATTCTGATTTCTGCCCAAGAAATAATGATATATCTGCCACCAAGTTGTTATTTATATAGTTTCAGAAAATCAGATTTATTCCATATAAAAAGTTATTTTTTGAACAATTTCACCTTAAAATTCCACCTTTTTTGTTTGAACGGTATTCCAAGAAAGCGACGATATATATCGTTAAAAACATTGACTTTAAATCGACCATATCGTTCAATCTACATCAATTCTTTCCAATCCATATCTTTATATCAAGTATCTTTAAAAAACGCATAGATTTTAAACTATCAATTTATGAATCATTAACAACATAAGCGGTTCACACACAATTGTACCAATCGATAAACTTCGTCAATTTTAAACCATCCATACATGTAGCATTAAAAATAACAGCCTTTTTAAACATTGGTGATAATTTTCAAACATTGATTGCATGATATCAATACAATGAGGACAACAACCAGCAATATCGATTGCTGAATGCAAAACATCTTAAAAGCCATTCTTTTGACATTTTTGCTTTAGAATGATTTTTCAATGTTACACAACCTGGAAAAGACCTAAATCATCATAATTAAAGTAGGAGGTTGGTAGAAGAAACAATTTTATCTTGATAACTTGTTTTTGAGACTATTAAAACAACTTGAGATCTCAATTTCAAGCGATGATCCTATCTGTATAGTCAATTTGATCTAATGATAAAATGTTCTTAAGATAAACTTGACAGTGTTCTTGTGCTTCACAAGATCATTGAATCATTCAGAAGTGGTATTAAAGATAATGAATTGCTCCCTATTTCTCGTAGTATTTTACGTTCAGTCACTCCACTTATTACAAATTTCCAGTGTATCAGAAAATTTTCACTTACCATACGATAATTTGTACTAAATAAAACCCATAATGTTAAGCACAAATGAAGTGCAACTACGCACACACGCGGGAAATACTAATACTTAATAATGAATTGTTTGGTTCGAAGTTTTAGTACAAAATGATTTCACCTCCTATAAAATTTGTTTTATATGATGTCTATTAACAACTATCGATCAGAACGACTGTCTTTTGAATGCTGAAGAAGCCATCTCTGAAAAAAGTCTAAGCCCTTCTCATGCTGGGAAATTATTATTTTTGAGCTCATGAGACATTTTCTTCTGAGAGGTTTAAAAGAATATTTTTTGTAGTAAGTACGCATATAATTTTTCAAAATAAAATGTTTTCACAAATACCTTTTTCATTCTTAATTCTCTCGTTTTAAAAGTTGCCCAAATTTTAATACTTCACTCAAAATGTAAAATTGTGGTAGACATTTTTAAAGCATTTTAATGTTTTTTTTATATTTTTATGAATTTTTCGTCAATAGTACATCAAATACATATTGCAATAAACACGATAGTGAGTCGATTTCTTCACATGGAAGTAGAAAGAGGTAAGAGACAAAAATGTACGATGTATCATCATCAAACAGGAAAACATCGATATATTCTAAGGAAGTTGTATCTCTACCTTGGACTCCCTGGCTTCTTTGGATTCCTTTGAAGCCAGAGGAGTTAGCATCATCAAACAGGAAAACATCGATATATTCTAAGGAAGTTGCATCTCTATCTGGGACTCCCTGGCTTCCTTGGACGCCAGAGAAGTTAGCATCATCAAACAGGAAAACATCGATATATTCTAACGATGTTGCATCTCTAGCTTGGACTCCCTGGCTTCCTTGGATTGCTTTGACGCCAGAGGAGTTAGCATCATCGAGCACAAAAACATCGATATATTCTAAGGAAGTTACATCTCTACCTTGGACTCCCTGGCTTCCTTGGACAGCTTGGGCGCCATCGCCTGAGGGGGCGTGGCCGAACGCGCGGAGCTCACGCTGGACGCCGGCTGCATGGTGGCGGACCCCGGGCGCGCTCTGCCACATCAAACCGTTTCGACTCTCATACAGGTTTGGCGGAAAGACGCCAAATATAGTTCACATGGACATAAATTTCATTAATTAATAGTAAATTACTTGGGTCGTACATTAATTAAACGTAACCTACTATAGGAATAGAATAGCAAAGAAAAAATATATAGTATAGATAGACAATAAGGATATATAGAATAGATAGACAATAAGCAATAGAATAGCAAAGAAAAATAAGAAAATGCAAAGGGGGAAGAAAAAATAAAGGAAAAAAAGGCGGTACTGGAGAAAAGATAAGAAGATGAAGAATTCGAAGATGAGGAATCAGAAGAGAAGAATCAGATAGAGAAGAATGACGAGGCGGTAGTGGAGAAGAGAAAAGACGAAGAGAAAAAGGAGAATCAGAAGACGAGGAATCGGGAGGTAGTAGAGGAGAATGAGGAGGCGGTGGTTAAGAAGAGAAAAGACGGGGAGAAGAAGAATAATCAGAAAAAGACGATTGGGGAGGTGGTAGAGACGAATGAGGAGGCAGTGGTTAAAAAGAGAAAAGATGAGGAGAAGAAGGATATTCAGAAGAAGGGGAAGCGGGAGGTGAGAGAGAAGAATGACGTGGCGGTGTTGGAGAAGAGAAAAGACGAGGAGAATAAGAAGAAGAGGAATCGGGAGGTAGTAGAGGAGAATGAGGAGGCGGTGGTGGAGAAAAGGAAAGACGAGGAGAGAAAGGAGAATCAGAACAAGAGGAATAGGGATGTGGTAGGGAAGAATGAGGAGGTGGTTATAGAGCAGAGTAAAGACGGGGAGAAGGAGAACCAGAACACGAGTAATCACGAGGTGGTAGAAAAGAATGAAGAGGCGGTGTTGGAGAAGAGGAAAGACGAGAAGAAGGATAATTAGAACAAGAGGAATCAGGAAGTTGGTAGAGACGAATGAGGAGTGGTGGTTAAGAAGAAGGGAAAAAGACGAGGAAAGGAGAATTAGAACAGAGAGGAAATAGAGATGGCAGAGAAGGCACAAGGACTCACGGTGCTTCTTCCGCGGCGTCTTGCCTCCGGCGCGGTCGCACCTCGGCCCCGCTTCCTGCGACTTGCGCGGCCACCGCCTCCGCCGCGCCGCCGCCGCCGCCACTTCCGCCTCCTCGCCCCGCCCCCGCCTTCGAGCGCCACTGCTGCTCTTCTTTGCTGCTGCTTGCGGCGCTGCACGGCCGAGGGGTGACGGCGGCCGGGCCGGCGACGCACGCCCGCGCCCGAGCCCGCCGCCGCACGCCCGCGCCCGCGCCCGCGCCCACGCCACGCCCTCGCCCCGCTCGGGCACGGGCTCTAGCACAGCGCGCGACGCGCGTTTTCCGACCGCGGCGGTCGGCGGAGCGCCACGGCCTGCGGTCGGTGACGTCATTAAGGACAAACGTAACGGCGAAACAGGGGTTGCCTTTTATATTTCAGGATTAGAGAACAAAAACAACTATTAATCATCGAAATCGGCGCTCGTATGACAAAACGAGTACTTAACCTCAAAACAATCCAACTTCACGATAGATGCTTTCAGTTGTCAGATTGCCAAATCCCCGAGACATTAAAAGGCAACCTTCGTAAAATAAGAAGAAGAATGAATAGTAACACACGAAGGTGACGAAAGGGAGGTGGAGAAACAGGAGATGGAGGATGAGGTGCAGAGGAAGAAGACAAGAGGAGGAGAATAATAAAAAGAGGAGAGAAAAGAGAAAGAGGATGAGACGAAGAATGATGAAAACAAATTGAATGAGATGAAGGAAGATGTAAAGATAGTGCAAGAGGAGGAAACGAAGAATAAAAAGGAGGAGGTGGTGGAGTTAGAAAAGAATGAGAAGAATAATGCGGAGGTGGTGTTTTGAAGAGAGAAAAAAGGTGAAGATAAAGGAGAAGTACGAGGAAGTGGTGGAGAAGAAAAAGAAGAAGAAAAGTAATTCGAAGGTGCTGGAAAAGAAGAGTGAGGAGGTGAAGAACATGAAGATTAATTAGAACCTGGAAGAAAAGGAGTGAATAAGAACGTGGTAGAGAAGAATAATACGTATGACATGAGATGGTGGAGAAGAAAAAGGACGAGGAGAAGACACAGGAGAAGAAGAAAAAGGAGGAGCCGGGCATGGTGGGGGCGGACGGACCTCTTGCTTGGGTGCTTGCTGGACGAGCTGCATGGTGGAGATGATGGGGGTCGTGGTGCCGAGCGAGGACGTCTTGCTCGCCCCCTTCACGAGTTCCTCTTGCGACAACACGATCAGGTGCGGCGCCTGTGCCTGCGCAACAGGGCCAGCGGCGGCGGCGGCGCCTCCGCGGCCACGCCCCCTACCTGCGCAACCACGCGCAAACTCTCTTGTACTTTGGGATCCATCACTCGGCGCCTCTCAGCAGCGTTCTCAGTTTCGTGTTGCTACCAAAGCATTAGTTTAAATGGCGGTCTTCATCCGAATGGTGGCAAAAGCGGCAGAGTCAAGCTGTTGTAGTGTTTAGAACCCCTTCACTCGGCACCACTCAGCAGCGCTTCCCAGTGACGTGTTGCTACCAAAGCATTGGTTTAAATGGAGGTCTTCAAGCGAGTGGCGGAAACGCGCCGCAGTGGCATTTACTCGGCGCCACTCAGAAGCGCGTTTGTTAGCAAAGTATTGGATTAAATGGAGGTATTAATAAGTGTGGCGGAGTCAAGCTGCTGTAGTGTTTAGAACCCCTTCACTTGGCACCACTCAGCAGCGCTCCCCAGTGACGAGTTGCTACCAAAGCATTGGTTTAAATGGAGGTCTTCATCCGAGTGGTGGAGTCGCGCCATTGTGGCTTGTACTCGGCGCCAATCAGTAGCGCGTTTGTTAGCAAAGTATTGGGTTAAATGGAGGTATTAACAAAAGCGGCAGAGTCAAGCTGCTGTAGTGTTTAGAACCCCTTCACTCGGCATCCCTCAGGAGCGCTCCCCAGTGACGTGTTAATACTAAAGATTTGGTTTAAATGGAGGTCTTCAAACGAGTGGCGGAGACGCGCCGTGTTGGCATTTACTCGGCGCCACTCAGAAGCGCGTTTGTAGCAAAGTATTGGAATAAAAGGACGTATTAACAAGAGTGGTAGAGTCAAGCTGCTGTAGTGTTTAGAACCCCTTTACTCGAAACAACTCAGCAGCGCTTCCCTGTGACGTGTTACTACCAAAGCATTGGTTTAAATGGAGGTCTTCATACGAGTGGTGGAGTCAATTACAGCCTGTACTAATTGCAACCTTTTTTATTCACAAATTTGGCCGGTAGTGGCCAAAAAGGTACATTAGTTGAATCAATTCTTCAATGTGTCTTAAAGTAACCTATTCTCGCAAACGTACATTTCATTTAAAATATTTTTGGGGGGTACTTCACCGTGGTCGAAGTACTGAACATTGAATTGAATTGAATTAATTGCTTTTTTTTACGTGGCGAGACTCAGGCCATGAGGCTGCCTGCTGTTCCGTCTGACCACGCAAATTTCGCTACGCTCCTTTCACCAACTAGCAGAGAAAGGAGGTATTTCTTGGTCGAGAAATAGGCTTTTTGAATTTAGCTCAGAGGCGTCATTTAGGCTTGAGGATCTTTTACATGCAAGTAAATATACTAACGTGGGACAGCCGGCTTTACCTCCCCTCCGAAGGAAGGCGTACGAAGGATTTTTTCGACCTTAAAAATCCACGGCTCTGGTGTGAACCCGCCAACTTGGGTACAACAGTCCGAAATGCTAACCTTTACACCATCGCCGCGCGCGCATTCTACCTTAACCACCGACCTTTGCCCTTACCCTTTACCTTTGCTCTTGCCATTTACCTTTGCCCTTGCGTGCTCGTGCTGCTGCGATGATCTTGGCAGACTCCGTGCGTGGCCGCTCGTCTGCTGGCGGTTCCTGCAGCTGCCGAGTCTTCAGCTGCGATTGCTGCTTCCGCTGTTTTTGAAGCTGTTTTGGTGGCGGCTGCTGCTGCTGCTGCAACTGCTTGCTGCGTTGGAGATTCTCTTCATACTGTGCACGACCAAAAGCAAGAACGACCTTGCAGTGTGGTGTGGCTGAAGTGCCCCGGGCGCCAAAAATTAATTTAAAGAACAAGAAAACTAGGGGTGCTACAACAGCACGTACTTTCTCACATTATTCGCAACTTCTGCTACTTTCGAACATTCAATGCAAATGGGACTTGCGCAATTTTTATAAGCGTAAATTGCACTATCCGATAATTAAATAAAGAAAAATATTGGAGCCATTTTTAAGGAAAATAAAATTGCAAAACATTATTCATAAAAAAATGTTCATGACTTCTTTTAACGATCTAATTTTAACAATGAGATTTCATTCAAAAGGAAAATCTACATCTTCAATTGCTGAGGTTGCAAAATATTGCTTAGATGAATTGGGAGAATATTAAACTAGTAGCTAATTCAATTACGGCTTAAGCCTAGCGTGCACTGGCTTGGTACGGTATGAACGTATGAGACGGATGGATTTTTTAAAAATCTGATTACATTAATTTCCGTAATGGTGGGCACACTAGAACGGCACGGACGGGATGGGTCGATCCGCTCCTTACGCCGTTTGCAAAAGTCCGAAGGAAAGGTCTTCTGGACATTCTCTTCCGTGCTGATGACGTCATCGGCACGGTCGGAAGAAGGCTTTGCGCCGTTTCAGTTGTGAGGTTATGTGAGGCAAGTGGACCGATCATGAATGCGTACAATTTAATTATGTTGATCCACTATTATCCCGAGTTATACAGCGTGATATTCAGTTTTATTTAATTGGTTAGCTAAACTATCTGAAACAGAGAGTAACATTTGCCAAGTTTAAATTTCTAGGTATTTATAAGAAGCAGTGCAGTATTGATAATGCTTTATTCATTTGTGCGCGGTGAATAAATTACGACATATTTTGGAATGATTGATTTGTTCAACAATCAATGTAATGTTTTGTATGTGCCTTGCGTATAGTGTCGATTATTTTTGTAAGTTTTTAAGTAAAATTATGCAACTATGAGTCCATCCCTTAGTTCAGTATAATTGTGTTACTAACATATTTAGTTATTTGTGTTTTTCAAAATATACAATTTAGCTTAAAATGTATCATAAAAGACGTCCTAAAGAACTGAAATATAGCTTAAAAGACATCCTAAAGCACTGAAATAATTTTTCATTTTGCACCATATCGAGATATAATATAGGAAATTCCCCTTTTGTCATTATCTTTATGTTTAGAAGGGTATTTCAACTTCTTCGACTCCTTGCTAATTTCCATCTTCTACAATTAAAAAATGAAACCAATGCGATTCCATCTTTACTTAAATTATGAAGCCGTCGCGCGCAATTCAAGACACGGAGGGAAGTGCCCGGAGGGAAGTTCCCGAAAGAGTGTGTGCCGTCCCGTCCTCGTGAGTGTCACCCACACAAAACTTGCCGTCCGTCCGGTCCCGTTCATCCGTTCTGTCACGGTCAAGTGCGAGCTAGGCATTAAGGCGGCTCCACACATTCGGCATTCGCCGAGCAGGGAGTTGCTACTCGCCCAATCCAAGCAAGCAATCCCGTCTACACTACTCGCTACTCGGTTGCCCGGGATTCGACGGATGCCGCATGTGTGGAGCCGCCTTAAGGTTAATGCCGAATGTTTGGCGCTCGGCGAATCGCAAGCACCCCGTCTACACTACTCGCTACTCGGTTGCTCGGGATTCGCCAGATGCCGCATGTGTGGAGCCGCATTAAGGCGACTGCCGAATGTTTGGCGCTTGTTTGAATTGCAAACACCCCGTCCACTCTACTTGGTACTCGGTTGCTGGGAATTCGCCGAGTGCCGCATGTGTGGAGCCGCCTTAAGGCGAATGCCGAATGTTTGACGCTCGGTGAATCTCAAGCAACCTCGTCCTCACTACTCGGCACTCGGTTGCTTGGGATTCGCCGGATGCCGCATGTGTGGAGCCGCCTTAAGGCGCATGCCGAATGTTTGGCGCTCGGCGAATCGCAAGCAACCCCGTCCTCACTACTCGGCACTCGGTTGCTCGGGATTCGCCGAGTGCCGCAGGTGTGGAGCCTCCTTAAGTCAAACCCGACTGTTTGGCGCTCGGCGATTTGCAAGCACCCCGTCCACACTACTCGGCACTCGGTTGTTCGTGATTCCCCGAATGCCGCATGTGTGGAGCCGCCTTAAGGTTAATGCCGAATATTTGGCGCTCGGCGAATCGCAAGCAACCTCATCCTCACTAGTCGGCACTAGGTTGCTTGGGATTCGCCGAATGACGCATGTGTGGAGCCGCCTTAAGGCGAATGCCGAATGTTTGGCGCTCGGCGAATCGCAGGCAACTCCGTGCACACTACTTGGAACTCGGATGCTCGAGATTTGCCGGATGCCGTCTGTGTGGAGCCGCCTTAAGGCAAATGCCGAATGTTTGGCGCTCGGCGAATCGCAAGCACCGGGATTTGCCGAATGCCGCATGTGTGGAGTCACCATCGCTGCTACCTCTTGCTGCCGCTCGTTGGCGGCGGAAGCGGCGGCGATGCGGGCGAGGGCGGCGAGCTCCGTGTCGGGAGACGCTGCGGTCCACGATGGACGGACGTAGGGATAAAGTGGCGTGGAGAGAGGGTTGGCGTGGGCGATAACACCTTCCGAAACGGGAGTATCGTAGTACAGGTTGATGGAGCTCCCGCGGGCTCCTGGAAAATCGGGAAGAAGCGCGTAATAACGAGCGGCTGGTATATGCCCGTTTACGGCAGGTGGGTCAAGACCGACGAGCTGGAATTTACTACATAGAGTGGCCGTCCCTATAGTTTCAGCGCTCTTGGTGGCGGCTCGCCGAACTACTGGCCGCCATGTTTTTTTGAAGTCAAAACATACGAGTGGCGGTGTAACCGTCCGCAATAAAATGTACTACATAGAGTGGCTGTCCCTATACATTCAGCGCTCTTAGTTGAGGCTCGCCGAACTACTGGCAGCCATGTTTTTTTGAAGTCAAAACATACGAGTGGCGGTATAACCGTCCGGACCCAGCGCCAAACGTAATGCAACTTTGCCCCTGGCAGGTTTCAGCTGTTGACAGTCTCATCCAACCGGAAGCTTAAACGTCAGCGTTGTGAGGTCTCTATCGTGACGTTCAAGCTCCCGATTGGATGAAACAGTGAACAGTTGAGGTCTGCCAGGGGCGGAGTTGCATAAATCATAGTATAGAATACTTTGTTTCCCAGAGGGTGCTGCATTGACTGAAAAAAAATACATGCCTTTAATTTGCTTCAAAGATGGTGGTGCTTCAGCCACTCTATGTAGTACATACTATCTCATTGGTCCAGACGGAACAGTCATGTCAGCACAACCGAATGAATCATGTCACATGTTTTATTGCTGATTAATTGCCACAATTTCGAATTAATTGCCGTATATTTTCATTACGCAAATGGATATGAGATGGATTGTGCGTCGCTAGCCTCCGTAGATATGAAATTTACAACAATATTCTCATTGGAACGTACCCGAAACCCTTTCGTTCTCTAGACGTCTGTAATATTCATCCCGACACATCCTGTACGATACATTCGCTGTCGAGAAGGGTTGAAGGTACTCACATCAGCAGGAGAAGACTTTGGCTGAATATCACGTGCAATAATGTAGACGTTTGTAATATTCATCCCAAGACATCCTGTACAATATATTCGCTGGAGAGGAGGGTTGTTACTCACGTCGCCACGGCAAGAGTTTGGCTAAATATCCGGAGCAATGATGTAGAAGTTTGTAACATTCATCCCGAGACATTCTGTACAATAGATTTCGCTGTCGAGAAGGGTGATGGTACTACAATCGCCAGGGGAAGAGTTTGGCTACATATCAGGTGCAATAATGTAGAAGTTTGTAACATTCATCCCGAGGCATTCTGTACAATAAAATTCTCTATCGAGAAGGTTTTGAACATTCATCGTTTTTCATCTACATTTGGTAACAATTCATCCCGACACATCCTGTACTATACATTCGCGGTCGAGAAGGGTTGAAGGTATCCACATCGGCAGGAGAAGACTTTGGCTAAATATCACGTGCAAATAGTAAGCGTTTGTAATATTCATCCAAAGACATCCTGTACAGTATATTCGCTGAAGAGGAGGGTTGTTGTTACTCACGTCGCCACGGCAAGAGTTTGGCTAAATATCCGGAGCAATGATTGTAGAAGTTTGTAACATTCATCCCGAGACATTCTGTACAATAGATTCGCTGTCCGAGAGGGTTGATGGTACTCACATCGCCAGGGAGAGTTTGGCTACATATCAGGTTGCAATAATGTAGAAGTTTGTAACATTTATCCCGAGACATCCTGTACACTAGTTTGGAGGGTCTGGTTTATCCTGTCGAGGAGGTTGTTGGTACTCACGTCGCCCGGTGAAGAGTCTGGCTAAATATCAAAGAGCAATAATATAGAAGTTTGTAACATTTATCCCGAGACATCCTGTACACTAGTTTGGAGGTCTGGTTTATCCTGTCGAGGAGGGTGTGTTGGTACCACACGTCGCCCGGTGAAGAGTCTGGCTAAATATTCAAGAGCAATAATATAGAAGTTTGTAACATTTATCCCGACACATATTGTACAATAGATTCGCTGTCGAGGAGGGTTGTTGGTACTCACGCCGCCCGGTGAAGAGGCCCGGAGGCGGCTCCCTGACGGGGGCGGCGGGTGACTGCGCCGCTGCTTTCGCGGCGGCGACGGCGGCGGCGCTAGGCGGCACGGCGTGCGGCGACAGCCCAGCCATGGTCAGCTTTTCGTTTGCTGTTTGATTGATTGACTTTGACTTGATTGATCTTTGCTGATGATTGACTGATTTCGACTTGATTGATCCTCGATGATGATTGATTGATTGATTTTGACTTGATTGATCCTTGCTGATGATTGATTGATTAGTGATTATGGGCGCGTCAACTGCTATTTTTTCGTTTGTACTGTAAGTGTAGTGTATGTTTTTATTGCGGAAGGTGGTGGTGGTGGTGGTAGTGATATATCACGGTTAGATGGTGAGATTCGGTGCCGACCTGCACGTCGAATTGCGAGGGTTTTCTCCAAACAAGGTACCTCTCACCAGCGGGGCATCGTCCAATCCGAGTAAGCTCGGCATGCTTGGCAGTGAGTGTTTAATGTATGCGTGTGTATGTAAGGGGTGACGATTGGCCAAGGAAGAGGAATGAAAAATTGCGCGCGTTGTGTGACGGGTTTGTTATAATACTGCGCCGGCATTGGCCTGATATTGATAGAAGAAAACGCGAAAAAAAAACAATCTGTCATATCAAACGGCTGCTAGAGTTCTCCTCCAGACAACGGCCGAATTCCATTTAGCTATTTACCGAAAATGCACCGCTCCAGAATTCGCCTGGTTTTGATCCTGAAACCACGGAAAGCTACCGATCAGCGCAGCTGAAGAACGAACTCTGGGTAGAGGTGGTACCCGCGAGCGAGTGTGAGTGAGAGAGGGAGAGAGAGAAAAAGAGAGATTCGGAGACAGGCAGAGAGAGGGACAGAAAAGGAGAGAAAGCGAGAGTGGGAGAGAGACTGAGAAAGAGAGAGGAAGAAAAAGAGAGGAAGATGGAGAAAGGGGGAGAGAGAGGGAGAGAGAGAGTGACAGAGACTGAGAAAGAGGGGGGAAGAGAGAAGGAGAGAGACTGAGAAAGGGGGAGGGAGAGAGATAGAGAGAGGGGAGAGAGAAAGGGAGTGTGACAGAGACAGAGAGAGCAGGCCCCTCAAAAGAGAAAGGGAGAGAGGGGGGAGACTGAGTGTGTGTGTATGTGTGTGTGTAAGAGAGGGAGAGAGAGAGGGAAAGAGAGATCATGCCCTTTAAGGCACTCACTGTACGAAGGGGACTAACAACCATAGCAGCAAATCGCGTGCGTGAATACATCAATCAATCAATCAATCAATCAATCCTACTTGCGTGTCTTCCTTACCCTGATCGAAGGAGTGTGTCTGCTGGGAAGTCTCGGATTGTCTTGAGGTTTGGGCGCTTGAAAAGGAACTGTCACCTAGAAAGAAACACCATATTTTTGTATAAATAATTGTCAGCTTTTCGTCACGTTGGTGGACGCAATTACGATCGGAGAATATGTTCCGCGGTCGAAAATAATTCCATATTACTGAGTAACAAAACATTTTGATAATTAAATTTGTTCAAAGAGTTGTGCCCCGACCGCGATCCGAACTTCATTGAACAAATTTAATTATTAAATGCACGACAATTTGGATTTCTTTACGACTCCGGAACATATTTTCCGAGCGTAATTACGTCCAACAAGGTGAAGGGATGATGACAATTATATACGCATACAAGGAGCAATAATTAAGCCCATGAAAACCGTCCAAAGGGTTGGTTGACTCGGTAGCTTAGTGGTTTGAGTAGCTCGGCGTAAACCAGAAGTCCCGAGTTCGTAGCCCGGTCGGGGCAACAAATTCTTTGAACAAATTTAAATATGTATTTTTGTATGTATTCCGAATATTCATTTTTGAGAGTGCGAACATACCGAAGAAGTTAACGGTACAACAAAGCATCATTACAGTTTTGCTTGGCACAGTCAAGCATTCGCCCGCAGTGTATTTACAAACACTTATATAGTATATATAACTATATATTATATATATATATATATATATATATATATAGCCGCTTATCCATTCTCAGTTTCCACCTCTTCCCATCTTTGAGGCCCTTTGCTTCCATTCCTTCTTGGGTGTCCTTTCTCCAACTTCTTGGTAGTCCTCCACGCTTTTTCGGTCTGGAGGTGTCCAACCTTCTTAGGCCACCTATTGCTTCCCATTCGCTCAAGATGTCCATCACTATTAACTACAAACACTATTAAAATGCCAAAAAACTAATAATTTGTTCTTTTTATTATTTGCTTAGCAAATATGTTCATTCAGTCATATAATAATTGTACTACATTTCATTTGTAATTATATATTAAATTCACATTTTGTTCCTTATTCTGATCCTTTTGAGAAATACATTGGCAAATAATGCCCATTTCTTTGATTAGTAGTCTACAATTTTGTATAACATGTCGACTCAAGCTATAAATCGAGAAGCCATCGACACTGGACCGTTCTACAATCGACCAATAAGAAACGATCGCAGAATCGTGTTGTCGACAAATGGTTCAATCAACCGGACGAATCGTACAACATCCGTGATCCAAAGATCTGTGTGAGCTGCTACGAAGCAACCATTTTTGCTCGTTTTGTGCATCACCTGAAACGTTACTAACCAAATGACAACAGCACAAACACTTTGTTTAAAAAGCCAGGCCAGACGATGGCCGTCTTGCTGTACAGTACGCGATAAGTGTAGAGACACATTTTCAAAGTGGCTTAATGTGATAATTTTAAACGGTGGTCAACCAGAAATAACGTAATAAAAGTGTAATTGAAGCATAAGATTCAATATTTAAAAACAAAACTTCATATATCTATTATAATGACTTGTAACAGGGTGATAATTTTGGTTCGAAGTATTTGCTCTGTTGCAACACTTTTTTACTTTATAACTTGTAGAACTCTACACCATAGCGAATTTTACAAAATAAGTAGTTTGGAAAGTGGCACTTAAAAGTATAGTATTCACAATTCAGATCTTTGGTACATCAAAAAAATCAGTGAAGTTATCATGGTTGTATCACTGAGGTTTCGCTTTCTTTGTGTTTTTGTGAATGGTGTAGTGAAGAGACAAGATCGAATCGATTGATACTGTGTTGATTACTTTTTCTTTAATCAATCACCTCACGTATCTGATCGATTCAAATCTCTGAGACCGAGAAGCTAAGATGTTTTGTGCTTCAACGCGATATGTGCCGGACATTGTTATATAACCAAATATTTCCGATCCTAACCGTATACAACATGTTTTGGTATATTATTTCTAAATTTAATCAAATAGCTTTTCTGTGCAGATTTTTTTCCTCGAGCAATTCGTATACTGTGCCCTATCAATCATTCTGAGTTTCACAACCTATCGATTTATATTTTTACCTTTCGGAAAAGAAGTATATTGATTTATAATGCATTTGATTCGAAGTATTTACCGATTTAGGTGGCTTTATGATGATGCCACTGCAATACCTCTGAGCCGGAGGTCTTAGGGTTCAAGCCCCGACGGTGGCAGGATGTTCGACGTTTGCTACAAAGCTAGGGTCGAATTCATTATTTGCCTGGAAGAGAATCTGTCGGTGGGGACTGTTGGTGCATGTGCAATACTTGGTGCAAAAATGTGGGCTGCACCAAATAATGCAATGTCTTGCACTTCCTAGTGTTTGGAATGATTTGGAAATTTAGGCAGGTTTTTACACAAGTTTTACGGAATTTATCTCATAAATATAGATAAATTTCGGACCTTTACGCTTCACCTTCATCTGATCTCGATTTCCAAACTCAGGGTTTTAAGACGTTTCTCTGCTTCCTGGGGTACGACGTTTTGATCGCACGGCGCAGCCACATCGACAAGGAGAAAAAGTTTTTTCTCCAAATCTCGAATAACAATATCTGGTTTGTTTTGACGCTATCGTGCGATCAGTTTCAATTTGTTGGTCGTACAATATTGTACACAGTCCATCGACGTGACCTGTTTTGGTGAGTGTTCATACCACTTGGAGCACGTGTTTGAAACTTGTAATCGGCCTCTTCACCCGTCGTCACTATCCTGTCGGCTTATAATTTACAATTCATTACAACTTTGTCTTACCGAGGGATAAGCTGAAAAGCTGATCTTAATAGATACACACGTTAATCATGTAGCGTTGCCAGCGGTGTGGCGTTGTCAGGCTGACAAACAAATGATGATGATAATTACAAAAAATGCGAAATAATATTAATAATTATTACATATTAACCAATTTCTTAGAGTTCTTTTGAACGTTTCTCGCACTCTATTCCCCACTAAGATCAATTCCGCATCCGATGGGAACGGCCCTCTTTGGTATCAAGCAATGAAAATAACTGTTGGCAGGAAGTCCTTAGAGAGAGAGAGAGAGAGAGAGAGAGAGAGAGAGAGAGAGAGAGAGAGAGAGAGAGAGAAACAAGAAGAGCGCAAGAGATAAACAGAGAGATGTAGAAAGAGACACTGAGAGACAGTGAGCCAGAGAAAGTCAGAGAGAGTCAGATAATGAATCAGAGAGAAACAGAAAAAAGACCGAGAGAGGCAGAAAAAAAGACCGAGAGAGACAGTGAGAGAAAGAGGCAGAGAGTCAGAGAAAGACAGAGAGACACATAAAGAGACAGAGAGAGATAAAGGAACAGGGAAAGGCAGATAAAGGAGCAGCGAGAAACAGGTAAAGAGAAAGAGAGAGACACAAAGAAAGAGAGACAGTGTGGAGAAAGAGACACAGAGACAGAGAAACACACATAGAGAGATATAAAGAGACAAATAGACAAAGAGAGACAGATAAAGAGATATTGGCACAGAGAGGGGGAGAGACGGCGGGAAATGTAGTGATTGAAGGAGTCGTTCTCACCCTCGTGCGGCGGGTGCTGGAGCGGCTGCGGGGGCGACACCTGGATGGAGCCGCTGCCGTACGAGTACACGGATCGGGGCCGGCTCTGGCCCGACACGAAGCTGCCCAGCGGCAGCGACTTCACCGAGTACAGCATGTACAGCGACTCGGTCGCCGCCGCCTTGTGCTTCTGCGCACCACGAAATGCACAAACATTGATTGATTAGTTGATTGATTAATCAGTTGATTGATTGATTGAATAGTTGATTGATTAAATATTTGATTGATTAAATGGTTGATTGATTATTTGATTGGTTGGTTGATTGATTGAATAGTTGGTTGATTAGTTGATTGATTGATCATTTGGCTTATTAGTCGATTTATTGATTAGTAGGTGGATTGATTAGTCGATTGATAAGTTGATTGATTGATTAGTTTATTGAAGTAGATTTCTTCGACGTTCGGCGACCAATCAAATGTAAGCACGGTAATTATTACACATGCCTCTCTTCTTCCATTGATTGAACGAGTGATTGAAATTCCTAGCCACTTCATCTCCTATGGCAATTCCCAGCCAATTGTATTTTCGTGGTACCAAAATGCAAGAGAACGGAATCAATACTTGCCTTAGAGAGTCGGCGGCATCTGGCTGCAAATCCTGTGGGTGACATTAAATCTGCTTCAGGGAGCAAGAAGTACAGTATGTAGCACACCACGCGATACCAGCAGTGTATGGTGTCCACTGAAACAGACAAATAATATTTATGTCCCAATGGTAAGGACCTATATCGTATAAAAGAACAATATTTATTAAAATAGGTTCACGGATTTCTATTCAATGACATTTATATAGATATCATATTATTAAGCCTTGATTAACCTAATGGTTTATTCAGCTTTTTACAATCCCAATGGCATGGACCTATATCGTATAAAAACAATATTTATTAAAATAGGTTTACGGATTTCTATTCAATGACATTTATAAAGATATCATCTTATTAAAATGATTTATTCAGCTTTTTACAAGGTTTGGAGCTCATGCTGCGTGTCTATCATCAGGAAAAACAATCTCTCAACTCTTATATGAAAACCCACTCATGGTGATGCAAGTTCCATATCTACAACATGAGTGGTTTTCGTATGTGAGCTAAGTGATTTTTTTATCTGACGATGGAGGCGCAGTATGAGTTTCGAAACGTTGTAAAAAGCTGAATAAATCACGTTAATAAGATAATACATATATAAATTTGTTTGTCTAAAGATCAGTGAAGGCATTTTCATATAAAGATAAATATACAGACAATCAATACAATTACTAATAAAAAAATAATATAGGTTTTATAAGTAATTTGTTTCTAATAAAACAAGTACTACCCGGTTGATTATTTCGTATTTCCGGAAGCGTCAACTGGTATGGTCAATAGACACGTTCATGTTTAGCGTGTTATATCCTGCGCCATGTTGTCACCCGGCTGGAACATAAGGTGGCATTGTTTGTTTGCAGTGTTCCCCTACCTGGTATTTCTCCAATGAAACAAACCTAAAAATTTCGACTGGACTCCCGATATGTGCGCTAGTATAGGGCTTAAACGTTTGTGTGTTTAAGGGAAGAGAATAAGACGAGGAAGAAGGAAAAGTCGCGCGCGATCCGTGGCCCGTTTGTTAAGGTACTGCTCCGGCATTTGCTTCGTGTTGATCGGAGAAACCACGGAAAACTACCGATCAGAGCAGCCGGCCAACAACATGAACAAAACTAATGTTTGCAGTTAGGGTTTCAAAAAGGTGTCAGATCGGGGCGTTCCTGAGTAGATAATTTAAAAGTAGATTTAATGGTGTAAGGTGCTCTATTGTTTGGAGAATTTGTTTGTTGTCGACGGAATGCGTTGGTTCCTATGTTATCCGAAAATCTTTAGAGTTAATATTCAGTTCTAGTGGAACCGGTAATGCTGCGCTATTGCAATTATTTCACATGCTACTGGTCACGTGATTGTTAATCATGTTTTACGCTACGCTCTGCAAAACTTTCAATAGACGCAAGACTTTCTCGTGAGTGTGGTTACGTCTCTCTCTCTCTCTCTCTCTCTCTCTCTCTCTCCCTCTTTCTCTCCCTCTTTCTCTCCCCTTTCTCTCCCTCTTTCTCTCCTTCTTTCTCTCCCTCTTTCTCTCCCTCTTTCTCTCTCTCTTTCTCTCTCTTTCTTTCCATCTTTCTCTCCCTCTTTCTCTCCCTCTTTCTCTCCCTCTCTCTCCCTCTCTCTCTCTCCCTCTTTCTCTCCCTCTTTCTCTCCCTCTTTCTCTCCCTCTTTCTCTCCCTCTTTCTCTCCCTCTCTCTCTCTCCCTCTCTCTGTCTCTCGTCTGTCTTCCTCTATCTCTCCCGGGAGACGTTTCACAATCGCAGGGGCAGAATCCGCCATGAAGACGTCTTAATAATCGTACTTCAGTGTCCGGCGGTCTGCGTAGAGAGAGCCTTGGCATAAAGCGTCCTGATCTGGGCCTTTGAGTCTATATAAAATCATTATCAACGCGCGTCTATGTGCTTAGGCATATGCACATTTCCATCGTACTATCCCATCGCTCATATTCTTCCCGAAAGTACAAGCAATGACTTATCAAAGTTTAATCGCAATCGGATGAATGGTACGGCAATACATTAAGCACGAAACAAAATCAAAGAAACATTGTCTTTTATATATTAGATTCTTCATAAGTATTCCTGTGTCAAAAACTGATAGATTTTCCATTATTATTGAGTTTGCGAGCTGATTTCAGGAAGAAGCCTCGATTACTACAGTAATATAATCCAACAGAAATAATAAATCTATCTATCTATCTATCTACACATCTATTTAACTATCCGGAGAATATAGTAAAACCACAGACACCTCTCGCATGACACGAAGTTGGATAGTTTTCTTTCAACTTCCTGCGCGTTTTGGACGATAGTTTTAAAGATGCCTGCACACGAGCAAGCGTCTTGAGATCTTTTCACTAAGTGACACTCAGCAGCGCTTGCGAATGGTTGCTCTGCTAGCGAAGCACATTGGTTTAAATGGAGGTCTTCACACGAGTGGCGTCGTCGCAGTACTGTGGCTTTTAGAGCTCCTTCGCTCGGTGCCACTCAGCAGCGCTTCCGAATGGTGCCTCTGCTAGCAAAGCACATTGGTTTAAATAAAGGTCTTCACACGAGTGGCGTCGTCGCAGTACTGTGGCTTTTAGAGCCCCTTCGCTCAGTGCCACTCAGCAACGCTTTCCAGTGGCGTGCCTGCAAGCAAAGCATTCATTTAAATGGAGGTCTTCACACGAGCGGCGGATTCGCGCTGGGTTCACGCTTCACTGAATCCATCTTGGTGAACGCTGTCGTTTAGAACTTCTGCTAGCGGTGGCGCTGCTGGTGGAGTCCGCCATCGAGCGACGCAGCAGCGCGACTACGCCGCTCGTGTGAAGACCTCCATTTAAACCAATGTTTTGTAGCGGACACGCCGATGGTAAGCCCTGCAGAGAGGCACTGAGTGAAGGGGTTCTAAAAGCCACAGTACTGCGACGCCGCCACTCGTGTGAAGATCTCCATTTAAACCAACGTGCATTGCTAGCGGAGGCACCACTCTGAAGCGCTACTGAGTGGCTCCGTGCGGAGGCAGCCTTGAGGTTCTTACGGAGAAAAAGGAGTGTGGCGAGAATCATTAGCACAATCTCGCAGACGACGTGGCAGCGAGAAGCCACCAGCGACATCATCGTCACCAGCCACACCGTCGACAGCACCACCAGCACCAACCACGTCGTGAGCAGGCGGCAGCTGTTCTGTCACCACACAAAACTGTAACCTGTTATCAGTCAACACCGACAGGAAGTAACGTTATTGTGCTCTCACATATCATTTTGAAGACGGGTTATGATGCATCTTTAAGGACTCCTCTTTCTCTAATGAAGCTACAACTTGGTTAAAGACCAAAACGTTGGAAGTATTCACCATTTATGAACTTTTATATGATTGCTCAGGCATACAAACAAAAGTTGTCAGATTCGAAGGTTTGTCAGATGTTTCTCTATGTATGTTGACGCACTGGAAAGGAATCCGAAACCAGAATTGCGCCGTTTTTGCTATTTAAAAAACTGGAGAGGGGCGCAATTCTGGTTTCATATTCGGATTCAGCGCATTGGCACATAAAGAGAAACATCTGTCAAGTCATTGCGTCTGATAACATTTTTGTGCACCTAAGTTGTTAATGACTGTTAAAATAGTTTGTGGATATTTGGTATTCATCAACTTGTAACCTTCTTTACAACAATCTGTAACCTTCTTTCGCTCTTTGCATTAATGGTCATAGTGTTATAATAACAAAACTGTAATCTTATTTTGGCTTTTGTAATGATGATGATAGTATTATAGTAACAAAATGATTGTGCTTTTTGCATGCAAGGTGTTGGTGAGCATATCCGGGCATATTCTGTAATGCATCTTTGAGAGGATAATTCTACTAGTTGGCTGCTCTAAAAGGTAGGTTTGAATGGCTCGGGCATCAACTGATGTCACTGCTGTCCCTCTGACTGAGAGGTCCTAGTTTCGAGTCCCGATGGTGGCAAGATTTTCGACCCTACTTTGTTAGCTAGGAGGAATTTAGTCGCTGTCTGGAGGAGAATCCTAGCGGCCGGCTGCTCTGATCGGTAGTTTTCCGTGCTTTCTCCGAGAAATTACTAAGCAAATGCCAGATCAGCACACAACGGACAACTACGCATCTTTCCTACCTCTTTCTTAACCTAGAGACTGATCGGGAGCTTAGAGCTTGTCCCGGCTGCGGTGGTGCCTCGCTGGTAGGACACACCTGATAGAGGAAACTTCGGGTGTCTCTATATCAGGAGTAAGATAACCGCCACCTCCTGAGGGAAAAAACATGAACTACAGTTACGGGAATAATTATTCTGTTCGTAGATGCAGCCGGAATCACTAACAATCAATCAACAAATAGACTGCGCAACATGCGCGATCGTTTCTTTTCTCATTCTTGTCCTACCCCCACCCCTTACTAACCACATTCGTCGGGAGATCAAGCGGAAGCTTAGAGCTCTTTCAGGATGGGGCGGTGCCCAACTGGGGTACCTGGACAGCATGCCCGCAAGTCGACGTGTAGGTTCGCACTGGATCTCACCTTCCAGCGGGGAACGGAAAACTCGTCTCTACATGCTCTCTACTTACAGGAATAATAACCATAACAAATGACGTGCCCGGAAATACAGTTATAAAAATATAGTTAGTAGTAATATATTTATCAAACACCCGGACATTCTTCACACCAGGAAAAGCATTTAGCTTGAGAATATTTTCCCCAAAAGTATAACAATTGCCCAAATAGGAACGATTAAATAAAAAAAAATCCCCCAAAAATCCTTTAAATATGCAAGAGTCACAGTATCTGGTACCAGACAATCTCGAATTACATCGTACAACATAAGAAGGTTGAGTTTTTACTAAATTTTGGCTTTAAGTTGAAATTTAAGCTGCAAGAGTGCCAAGTTATTCTGATTAGGTGATGTTATAATTTTCAGATTCAAACTTACAGTAAGTTCGTCCAAAGGGCGAATATAGAGACGTCAGTAGTATTGCGTACAAAAGGTATAAAAAGCAGAGCATTCATTTGAACTCGAGTGATGTGGAAAGGATTTGACGTGGAAAGGATTCTGACGTGATACCCGCCACAAGCCGGGAATTAACAGACTTTGAGCACGGAACGTTAGTTAGAGCTTGACGCGTTAGACGTTCTATTTCGGAAAACGTTAGAGAATCCAGTATTCTTAAATCTAGGGTCAAGAGAGTGCCGAGAATATCTAATTACATGCAGGACGTCTCCCCACGGTCAACACAGTGGCTGACGACCTTTGCTTAATGATCGAGAGCAGCGGAATTTGTGTAGAGTTATCAGTGTGTGAAATAACTACAGAAATCAATGTGGGACGTACAACGAATGTATACGTCAGAACAGTGCGGTTATATTTGTCTTTAATGGAGAATGACACCAGAATATCGACTCCAGTGCCATTGCTGGTGCTAGAGCCCAAAATTCTGCTACCGTCGGCACTCGGACCTACAACCTCCCGGTTAGAGGCATTGCAGTGACATCAGTTCATGCTCTGAGCCACCTTTCCCGGTAAGATCTTGCGGTATTCGTCTGATGTTAATCGGTGAATCCACTTCCACATAACTACCGATTACACCGAAGAGTCAAAAAACTTGTACAGCCATGCGCATTGAAATAAAGAGATCTGGAACCAATCAGAATACGGCGCTTCGTTAGGAAACAACTATATAAGATAACCAGAGTCTGGTACGGTTGTTAGATCGGTTACCGGTGCTACAATAGTAGATTATCACGATTTGAATGAGTTTGAACGTAGTGTTATAGTCGGTGCAAGAGAGATGGGGCAGAGTATCTCCGAGGTCGCGATGAAAATTGGATTTTCCCGTACAACTATTTCACGAGTGTACTGTGAATATCAGGAATCATCAAACTATTATTAACCATCAAACTTCCGGCATCGCTGCGGCCGCAAGAAAGCTTGTGAAATAACGGAACCAACGACGATTGAGGAGAATCGTTACACGTAACAGAAGTGCAACCCTTTTTGCAAATTTCTGCAGATTTCAATGCTGGGCCAATCAACAAGGGTCAGCTTTCGAACCATTTAACAAGACATTATTAATATGGGGTTCGAAGCCGAAGGCCCACTCGTGTACCCTTGATGAATGCACGACACAAATCTTTACCCCTCGCCTGGGATAAAGATTGCGTTGGATGTTGGACTGTTTATGGCTAGATACACGTTACCTGGTCTACGAGTCTCGTTTCTCATTATTTCGAGCCGATGGACGTGTACGAGTATGGTGACAACCTCATGAATCTATGGACCCTGCATGTCAACAGGAGACTGTTCAAGCTGGTTGAGGCTCTGTGATGGTTTCGGGCGTGTGTAGTTGGAGTGATGTAGAACCCCTGATACGACTCTGACGAGTGACACGTACGTATGCATCCCGTGCATCCATTAATGTCCATTAATGTCCATTAATGTCCATTGTGTAGCTCCAGGTACACTCTTCTGAATTTAAATACTACCACTGGTCACCAAAGTCCCTAGACATGACAGCCCTAAATATTATTGATCATATCTGGCATAACTTACAACGTGCTGTTACGAAGAGATCTTCACCCCCTCGTACTCTTACGAGTTTATGGAGAGACCTGCAGGATTCATGGTGTCAATTACCTCCATCACTACTTCAGACATTAGTTGAGTCCATGCCACGTCGTGTTGCGGCATTTCTGCGTGCTCATGGGGTCCTACACGATATTACGCAAGTGCACAAGTTTTTATGGCTCTTCAGTGTAGAGTAGTCAACTGAGGTTTCCTTCAGAGTTCTCTCTAATATCCTCCACCATCAAGACTGGAAGTCTAGGACCTCCAGGTCAACGATCCTGCAAAGGCTACGGTGTGGTTTTTTGGAAAATACTTCAGCCGGTATACAAATCCGCTTATAACGATGAGGTACTCACCCCGATAAGTCCAACCAGAAGCAGCATACAATTGATGACGTGGAAGACAATGGACAACAGGAACAGGTTGAAAATTAAATCTTGGGAAGAAGAATGTTACAAATATAAATAGAGCTGCTACAACACTACATTATTTCTCCAATTGTCTATAACTATTAATTAATATATCATTGCACGTCCTACTACATGACCTTATTTCAAAATATATATTTAAAGAACAGATTTCATTGAGAGAAAGATTTCATTGAGTTTCTATCTTCATAATTGTAGTGGTAGGAAGACTGAAATGTTTTTGTTTGTGTGAACTCCGTTTGACTTTGGCGTGTGTGACTTTGAGTTTTTTTATCGAAAAGTGTGAGTGTCACCTCCGCCATTCACTTAAACGTCTTTCACACTATCCAACAACAAAATCAACGATGGAGACGTTTTTGAAAATTGAAAATGTCCCAGGGACTTCATGTAAAATACCCTCCAAAATTAATCTAACGGTTTCAGATTCAAGGCATCAACCAGATCGGTTGGCAAACATCAATTTTGGAGAAAATCGGCTGAACCGTTTAGTCACTAGCGTTGTTCACAGACAGCCGGACGGACGGACAGACGTTTTGTTGTCATTCGATTTTTCAGTGTTAGAGGATTTTTTCCTAAATTTAGCAACTAGATTTATTCACTTTTTAGTTACCAGGTCTCTGTAAAAGGGTTTTTCTACGCCCTTTCTTCACCCTTTTTTCGCCCAACATTACATAACTTTTTCTCTACTCCGTAAGTAAACTCGCGGTGTCGATGGTGTAACGGTTAGAGTATCGGACTGTTATACCCAAGTTCGCGGGTTCAACCTCGATCGCAGCCG
This sequence comes from Gryllus bimaculatus, assembly GCA_017312745.1. Classification (NCBI taxonomy): domain Eukaryota; kingdom Metazoa; phylum Arthropoda; class Insecta; order Orthoptera; family Gryllidae; genus Gryllus; species Gryllus bimaculatus. Next base: position 2,988,048 of record BOPP01000154.1, read on the forward strand.
TGGATTTTTAAGGGCGAAAAAACCCTTCGTACATCTTCTGTCGGAGGGAAAGCAAAGCCGGCTGTCCCATGTTAGATTTACTGCACGTAAAGGATCTTGAAGTCACAGAGCTAAGTTCAAATCGCCATTTTCTCGATGTTCATTTTTTTATGTCTCCTTTCTCCGCTAGTTGGTGAAAGGAACGTAGCGAATTTTACGTAGTTAGACGGAAGACTCTCACCACGTAAAATATGGCATCAATTCAATTCAATTAATCTCGAGAGTGGTAATTAGAGGGCATGAAAATGAGCAATTCTCCGTCTTCTCAAATATTTTTAAACGGAAATATTGCGTGGATTCTATTAGTACATTCTTATTTCATAAACTATTAATACCTGTAGTATATAAATAATATATCTACTTAGTCATCAGAGAATTTCAAGAATAAACCTACTGCATTTATTGAATTTAATCTGAAAATAAAAACAAAAATTATTAATGCAGTCGTAGGCTTCCGCGGCCAGAGTCATGTGCGTGATCTGGGCTGTCCGGGTGACGCCGCGTCGAAGGCTGTGTTGCCGACGTTTCGACCATCCTGTCGTGGTCTTCCTCAGGGCTGGTATGCCCCGTGATGGTCAGTGTTCGTGTGTTTATTCATGTCTGGGGCGAGTATACTCCGATCCGCCTGACGGACCGTACCGCGCCGTCCGATCACGCGGCACCCGATTTGATCCCCCCGCGCTGCTAACTGGCGGCCTCCGATTGGCCGTTGCTGCAGCCAATAGTACAGGATGGCAACACAGCCTTCGACGCGGCGTCACACGGACAGCCCAGATCACTCAAAAATTATTAATATGTCTAACGTCTTTTAGGCAGTAAAATCGACATTGTAATTAATTAAACAAGGTCATTGTGAAATTTAATCACCTCCGAACGAACATTAATGTTAGAGATTATTAAACCGATTGTAAAAGAAAAATGTTTTTCGGGCGATAACATTAAAGTTATCGTTAATTTTCAGTTTCGATGGTTTTAAACAACGATGTTTGTTGGCAAATGTTGAAACTGTAGTACATGTTTTTACTAATAAACACTCATCATCAAGTAATCATAGTAATCTAGTAAATAAATAAATTAGGTCTATGACGATCTCGTAAGAAATATGAATTACGAATATTCACCATACTGCTAAGTAATCAGCCTAACTTCTTTTTACGGCAATCACTAATCATTATCATTTCGAATTTGAGATTAGTACGAACCCTTAACTTGTTTTATTGACGATGAAATCAATATTTATTTTCCTAATTTCTAAACCAACTTACGGGATTCATGCAATTGATTTAGCACAGACCCCTCCAGGATGACGAGACATCCGACCATAATTGTAAAAATCTGTAACAAAGAGGGATACGAGATTAGCTATACAACATCAAGAGGTAAAGATGAACCACATTGGTAGAGATGGTAGATTTATTAGCAATTACTAAAATCTACCATATCTATACATAATATTAATATATTATGTATTACACTTTTGAAAGCGATCAGGTGGAAGTGAGATCCCAATGACCTAAGCAGCAGCCAATCACATATATTAAAGCTACAAAGAGAACAATTTTGATGAACTACTATTCGGCTCCTGGCGAACGAACTTAAACACGTGAGGCACCAAAAAAGAGGGGGAAAAATTATGAGTGGATGTCATTATATGTTGAATAGATTACAGTTTTCTATAGTAATAAAAAGCTACGAAATGTGTGTTGTTTGAAATACGCGGCTAGGATGGAAACGGAAAGAAGGCGTAATACGCAACTTAGCAAGTTCGTGGAAAATAGAAAAACAGTTGATCTTGCTTCGTGAATATCGTGTTATGTAATCGTTAAAACAACTGTGACTATAAATAGTAAGTATTCAATGATTTTTCTTATACTCTATCATTCTTATGATATCGAAGGAAAACATTAAGGAGGTGAGGGTGTTCTGATTATTATTTGGAAATTTTATTTCATACATTTTCTTGCATTCATTAAAGTAAAGTTGACTGCCAGATTTGCTGTTTGAGACCAAAACAATATTCATGTGTATATGTGTAAAAATCTTAGTAAATATAAAACATAATATATAATCATGGATAGTGTGACGTCATAGATACTCACAGCGATCACAGACACAGAGCTTTCGTATAACAAATATATTTATTAACAAATAAAAAAAACAAATATATACACTTAATAATCTACTTACACCCTAGCTCTGATAGACTACTATCCCCTGATCACGGTAGCGGTCCAAACCCGATTGAAGATGGTTTTGATTGTGGCATTCGCCACTCTTTTGAAGCGCGCACAAAGCCTAGCTTCCGTGACCGGATGTCCGACTGGGACACAAAGTCCGTTCTGGCGACCAACGGCTTGGTTTGCCTCGATCGCAGGAGCGATCTTATCGGATTGAGAATGGCGTGAATGGTGGCACTCAACCACTCTTCACCTCCGGAGCACGCCACACAGCATCGCTCCCCCGTGACCGAGCAGTCACCCAAGGACATAAAGTCGCAGGCTTCGTCAACCTAGTGACTCCAGTCTCGCGGAGCCTGGCTCGCATATGCACCGTGCGTGGCGCCAACAGTTTTGTGCACACGCACGAGGTTCTCCCACCGTCTCCAGAACCCACCCTGGCTCCGTACACTCTGTTTATATAGGCGAGGCCCACGTGACCTACTACGTCACGCCACCCCCTCGCTTGTTATAACAGTGAAAAGTTTCTATAGGCCGGATACTCCCAAAGCCTTGTGTCTCCGTTCCCGCGTTCTTCCTTTTACGAGAAACACCTACTTCCTGTGGGCTGAGGCTAATCCTCTTCCAAGCGTCCCCAAATAGATGCCATGAGGCACGCTGGCTAATACGTTACAATAGACAGTATTTTCTATCGTAACTTCTCTACAGCAGTTCTCTTCAGCTAGTAAAGACTTTATTTAGAGGAGCAGTCCCTCCAACAAGGCTCTGAGCTCACCATGAGTTATCTCAGACAGAGTATTTCTGCTAACTCTGCAGCGACTCTGGCCGGGATATCCTAGAATTCGAATCACGACGGTGACGGATTATCGATACTAGCTATTACATAGCTAGGCCGAATTCAGCCGCTGTCTGGAGGTAAATTCTAGCGGCCAGCTGCTCTGATCGGAAGTTTTCTGCGAATTCTCTGATCAACACCAGACGAATGCCGGAGCAGCATTCTAACAAAAGTGCCACGGACCGCGCGCGATATTTCCTTCCTCTTCCTTTTCCTAGCCTCACGCCCTTATGTACACAAACACACTCATAGTATTACTTTCTGGCCGACCCTCGTTTAGGGATGCGACATCAATGTCGATGTTTTCAAAACATCGATGTTTTTGTAGGAACGTCGATGTTTTAAACATCAATTTATTAACGCCGATGTTTTTTTTAACATCGATGCTTTTTTCTTTTCCGGTATTTTGTTTCTGGATGTACAATTCAGATTATCACAACACTATAAAATCTAAAATATGTAATAATAACTGCTGGTAATACTGTTAATTCATGTGTTGGAACCAAAGGAAAGTTGTTTGTACCACCTACTTGGAACAATCGCTCTCTCTAAAGATGACCTCCATGCCCGCGTATTTCCTCTTCCTTCATATTCATTTCGCACATTGAGATGTGGGCAACAAATACGTTGTGGGCGTAGGGTTTGCGCCCTTCTTCTCGTACTCCGGCGAGTTGATGAGCACGACATTAAATTTTAATGCAAACGAATTTAATGGCAGACGTTACTAAACCTTTCTTAATCTAGTCTTTAAGTTGATGTACTATTTATAACATTGATGTTTTAATTTTGAACAACGATGTTCACTAACATCGATGTTTCCTAACATCGATGTTTTCTAACATCGGTGTTTTCTAACATCGGTGTTTTCTAACACCGATGTTTGCAAACATCGATGTTCCAAATTAAAACAATGTTAACATCAATATTTGCTAACATCGATGTTTTGTTATTGATGTCGCATCACTACCTCATATATTGAGGTAAATACATGTGTTAATCGAATCTAGGATTATGTGTTCTTAGTCCTATCACGATGACGTCACACCCTGAGATACCGACCGCGGTGACGCAGACGTTCCATCGCAGCCAATCCCAGAGGGCGTAGCCGCCCACCCACGTCCGCGCACGCACGTTCATGATGGGGACCCGCAGGTAGCTGTCCCCGGGCTCCGGCCTGAACCCTCGGATGCCCTGCAACGGCTGCGCGCCCACCGGCGGTATTGGTTATACCACAATTATACCAGTTTAGTTATACAACAATTATACCAGTTTAGTTATACCACAATTATACCAGTTTAGTTATACCACAATTATACCGGTTTAGTTATACCACTTTTGTACGAAGTTTAGTTATATCACGGTTGTACGAAATTTAGTTATACCACATTTGTACGAAGTTTAGTTTTACCGCAGTTGTACGAGGTTAGTTTTACAGCAGTTGTACGATGTTTAGTTATACCAGAGTTGCACTAAGTTTAGTTATACCACAGTTGTACGAAGTTTAGTTATACCACAGATGTACGAAGTTTAGTTAAACCACAGTTGTACGAAGTTTAGTTATCCCGCAGTTGTACGGGGTTTAGTTATTACACAGTTGTACGAAGTTTAGTTATTACACAGTTGTACGAAGTTAAGTAATACCACTTTATGTACGAAGTTAAGTTATACCACTGTATGTACAAAGTTTAGTTATACCAGAAGTACGAAGTTTAGGTTTACCGCAGTTGTACTAAGTTTAGTTATTACACACACACACTATACAACACTTACGAAGTTTAGTTATATCACAGTTGTACGAAGTTAAGTAATACCACTTTATGTACGAAGTTTAGTTATACCACAAGTTGTATGAAGTTTAGTTTTACCGCAGTTGTACGAAGTTTAGTTTTACCGCAGTTGTACGAAGTTTAGTTATACCAGAGTTGCACTAAGTTTAGTTATAGCACAGTTGCACTAAGTTTAGTTATACCACAGTTGCACTAAGTTTAGTTATACCACAATTGTACGAAGTTTAGTTATACCACAGATGTATGAAGTTTAGTTATCCCGCAGTTGTACGAACTTTAGTTATCCCGCAGTTGTACGGGGCTTAGTTATTACACAGTTGTGCGAAGTTTAGTTATTACACAGTTGTACGAAGTTAAGTAATACCACTTTATGTACGAGGTTTAGTTATACCACTGTATGTACGAAGTTTAGTTATACCACAGATGTACGAAGTTTAGTTAAACCACAGTTGTGCGAAGTTTAGTTAAACCACAGTTGTACGAAGTTTAGTTATACTACAGTTGTACGAAGTTTAGTTATACCACAGTTGCACTAAGTTTAGTTTTACCGCAGTTGTACGATGTTTAGTTATACCACAGATGTATGAAGTTTAGTTATCCCGCAGTTGTACGGGGTTTAGTTATTACACAGTTGTACGAAGTTTAGTTATTACACCAGTTGTAGCGAAGTTAAGTTATACCACTGTATGTCGAGGTTAGTTTATACCACAAGTTGTACGAAAGTTTAGTTTTACCGCAGTTGTACGAAGTTTAGTTATACCACAGATGTATGAAGTTAAGTAATACCACTTTATGTACGAAGTTTAGTTATACCACAAGTTGTATGAAGTTTATTTTTACCGCAATTGTACGAAGTTTAATTATACCACAGTTGTATCACAGACAACATTCATTAGACATAAATAATTTCTTTCCTTAAAAGTTGTTCAAAACTTCTACTTCACCTGCTGATTTATATACACAAGGAAGAAAAAATATATAAAAAACATTTCCTTTTTGACCAGATTTAGAGGAACGATGCTGTATTGGGAATTGTAATTGTTCGTGACGTAAATTGCTGTTGCGAATATCGAGAAAAATTCGGTGCACCGGACTAACTCATCCATATATTTCCATCATGGACATTGTTCAAAACTTCTACTTCACTTGCAGACTTATAAACACAAGGAAATTAAAAAAATATACAAAAAACATTTCCTTTTTGATCAGATTTAGAAGAACGATGTTGTATTGCGAACTGTAATTGTTCGTGACGTAAATTGGTATTGCGAATATAGAGGAAAATTCGGTGCACCGGACTAACTCACCCGTATATTTCCATCATGGACATTGGTCAAAACGTCTACTTCACTTGCTGACTTATATACACAACGTAATTAAAAAATATGCCAAAAAAAATTCATTTTTGACCAGATCGATAAAAATTCGGTGCACAGGACTAACAAACCCGTATATTTTCCTCATGGACAGAACTGTACTCAATCAACCGATCAATCAACTGAGTGATTTACCTTGGGGGGCTCGTTTTGCTGCTGCTGCTGTTGCTGCATGCTGACGGTGTCGGAGACGGAACCGTCTCGCCAAGGCGGGTGATCTGTCAGCTCGACGCGTCGGGTGTTTGACATCATGGAATCTTCGCGTTGCATGTCCGCCGAGCGCAGTGCTGCCCTCTGCATCACTTCTTCCGTTCGGGACTGTCGTTCGCGCCATCCCGACAGTTCCTCGTAGCGCCTGCTAACTCAACCCCCTTGCTGTCAGCTCTCGTATTCGTTAATATAAATGTAGAATCTCCATTCCCACTTCACAATTCTCGTATCCATTAAGTTTAAAAAAGTGAAGCCTTCCCGCTCTCAACTTTCGTATTTGTTAATATAATTGTTGAATCTCCAATCCCACTTCAAAATTCTCGTATCCATTAAGTTTAAAAAAAATTAAGCCTTCCCACTCTCATCCTCACAGCACCCTCGTAAATACAACCAAGGTAATTCGCGCGCTCTTTAGTCTGTCGTTACTGTACTCTGATTTAAACAGTAGCACTTCAAGGTCACGAACAGAATGGTGAGTGAGGCACTTTCATCTAATCGGAAGCTTCGTTACGACTTCAGATTTTTGGTATTGGAACTTCCGATTGGATGACAGTGTCCTCTTCTTCCACATCATGTCATTGAAGTGCCACACTCACGTTTTAACTTAATAGATATGAGAATTTGTGAAGTGGGGTTTGAGATTCATAATTTACCTTTGACCAATACGAAAGATAAGAGCAGAAAGGCTGAACTAGCGGTTTCAACTTAATGGATACGAGAGTCGAGTGCGGCGAGGAGGGGGCGCTTTTACATTTATTTGGAAAAATTTAAAAATCCGACCAACTTTAAGTCCGAGTAACTTTAAGTCCAAGTAACTTTAAGTACGAGTAACTTTAAGTCCAAGTAACTTTAAGTCCGAGTAACTTTAAGTCCGAGTAACGTTAAGTCCGAGTAACGTTAAGTCGAGTAACTTTAAGTCCGACTAACTTTAAGTCCGAGTAACTTTAAGTCCGAGTAAATTTAAGTCCGAGTAACTTTAAGTCCGAGTAACTTTGAAGCCCGAGTAACTTTGAAGCCCGAGTAACTTTGAAGCCCGAGTAACTTTAAAACCGAGTATACTTAAAAGTTTTGTTATTGAACCTCTTGAGTGGATGACAGCTAACAGCCTTGGGGAGTCACATTGCTGGAAATTAGTTGTTGTTTTTTCCTAGGGCATCTATCTAGCCCATAGTCGGTTATCATGTACATCCTGATGGGACGCATACTCAACCTTACACTAGACAACACACTTGCGGGCTCCTTGAATCTGTGGTCAGCAGAACGCGAGGCCTTCCACGACGAGACACACATGAGAGACGAAGGCCAAACAAACCACGCCCTAGGCGGAAATAGAACCCGCGACACTTTGTATCTGAGAGCTGAGTCGGGACACTTTCTTACTCACCTCGGCCATCAAGGTCAGTTAGAAATGAGTATAAAGGAAATAATTTATCTAAAGAGAATTGTTTATTGTTAGACAATATACAAACTATTGAACATACCAGTAATTTGTTTCACATAAATCTATTTGAAAAAAAACTAATGGAAATGAGTAAATATATTTAAAAGGCAGCTTTGATTTTTAACAATTCATCATCAAAAAAGCCAACAAGAAACTTTTTCCTACTGATGACTTATATTTAGTAGAACCTCCATTGTTCTTATGACATGGAAAATTGATTTCGGAATGGATTTGATTAGTGAATGTATTCCATCAATAGAGATTGCTGCCCAATCCGAACGAATCGCACTTTTCAGCTCAGCTACAGTCTCGAATTGCCGGCCATTTATATACACACGCCTTGCTAGAATTTCCCATATATTTTCAATAGGTTTTAAGTGAGGACTTTCTAAAGCGGTGACTTCTTTCTCTTTAAGCCAGTGTCTTGTCTTTCTCCTATATTCGTGAATGGCGGCATTGCTTTTTTGAAATATACGATCATTTCCACATTCTTCACGCATTCTAACAAGTTCACAATCAATTATATATAATCTGTGGAAATGATTTCACCATTGTTTCCATTTAAATTATCTTATACATCTATTTCAAATGTTAACTGATGTATGCAGTTGCATTTCCTGATGATGGAACGGCACCATATTAATAAATATAATGTATATGTAATAAACTTGTAGAACGCTACTGAAGTGCCATTGGGCATAACAAGTAGCAATTAAACACCGATATGCAGAATATGTACCGGATAATCATTAATGCACACTATACTATTTCATTCGCGTACAGAGATAAGGAATGTGATGTTCTAAATGCCACGTATTTGTTAATATGCTCCTAAGGAATTCGCCGTACTAACGCTGCTTGGAATTATAAACAATTTGAGAGTTAGTATTATAAGCGCACGTTTTCGTGAGCTCCAGAATACCTACCTCCACTTCCTTTCCAAATTAGTTGAATCAAGAATAAATGAAAGCAACAAGAGCTGTAGAAAAAATATCATAACCAGAAATGTTCGCTCCCATGTAAGAGAAACTATTTTGAAGCGAAAAACGAACTACAAATTTGATATAAAAATTGATTTTGTTAAACTAATCAAACAACCCACTCCTCTTGCAACTAGCGACGCGGGAACTCAAGAAAACGCGCGCAGATAATAATCTAATTTTTATCATTCAACTACTTTGTGCTTGAACTAATTAACTTAGCTCCGACAAACTAAGTTGTTTCTGCAGCGCTCAAAAAGGTGTAAAATGTCAGCTGTTATATGGAATGCATTTATTGAGGTTATAAAGCTGCAATGCTTACGAATACACAGAAATATTTCGAATGTCATCCTCTAAAGAACTCTTGAAATGTTTAAAATTAAACCCATGTATCATGCAGTGGTTTACTTTGCTTACGATTATTACTCGTAACTCTGATAGCAGTAAGAGAATATAACTCATTTGCCTTGTACTTATGTGCAACGACTTAGAAAGGGGTGAGTAAGATGGCGTCACGCGCAGTTCCTTGGCGTGGGTGCTACTCTAGCGTCCAGCATAGGAATTGCTGTGTACTATGTGCTATGTACTGTGCATCTCCACCAACAGCCAACCCCGAGGCCGTGCCAGTTGGAAAGATGACAAAATCGCCCTGAGAAGCGCAGTATCATAAGGACTTACGTTGCAGAGGGTTCATCAGGATGCAGATCTTGTGGCTCATTAGTAGGCATGGCTGGGTGATCTTGTTCGCAATTAATCACCGAACCAAGTTTTACGCTTATCTATTTCTTTTGCGTTTCACTACGGCTACAAAAGTAACAGGTTCGAGCTATTCACTTTATTAAACAAGCAAATCGTTAGAAGGCTAGCATTTGTTTCTTAACATAAACAGGTTTGTTGTGGATAAATCAGAATTGAAATCCACCCTTATAATTCGTGTCTTAGTGATTTAGTTACTTGGGTTTTTATAATAATAATAATAATAATAATAATAATAATAACAACACATTAAACGTGATACTACAATACGAGGCATGACATTAAAATCATGCTCACAAGTACACATTTCAGCCCTATGCGCCGAAAATATCCTACAAAAAAATAAGGTCAAAAAACAGACTAACAAATCCTTCAAAATGAGGCTAACAAATTCAAATCTTCCACCAAAAACAAGACTATGGGGCTCAAATCAGAACGAATAATACCAATATTTTTGCAAGTCTTAGAAACACCTTCGGGGGAAAACCCATAGAAAATTCCAAGCACTGGCTGGTTCTACAGACCTACAATAATTGTGTTGAGATCAGGTGATGACATGGTGAGTGATGAGATAATGGCTTGAATAAATATGAGAATCAAGGCAGCACTTTTATATACCGAAAGCTTAACGCATTGGGTCACCTCGCTCGAAGCGACGGATTTTATGGTCGAAAAAATACTTTGTGCGCCTTTCTTCACAGGGGAAGTAAAGTCGACCGGCCCATGTTGTAGATTTACTGCAAGTAAAAATTGTCAAGCCTAAAAGAAGCCACTGACCTAAATTAAAAAAACGTCTATGTCATCGCGCCTATTATACCTTTCTGACAGATGGCGAAAGGAGCAAGACAGGTTTTGCGTGGTTATGCATAAGAGCAAGCCTGTTGACCTGAGCCTCACTTCATTAACAAAACAGCATCATTGATTGATTTTACGGAAGCCGAACATTAAATCACGCAGATGTAACAAGACGCTCTTGATTTCAGCGCGTTTTCGTGATTTGAGCTTGTTGCGTATTTCGTGGTCCTAATGCGACCGTTTCAAAGGAAATTCGCGTAGATATTTAGTGTCTCGCATGGTATTTGCATATACATGAAGTATGTATTGTAATGCAGCAGCATAAAAGACGATGTTCCAAGAAAAAGCTTATTATGTGGATCTGATATTGAAAAAGTGGATAAATCGGGCTCCAATAGTAACTAAATTACTTCCTTTAACGCGTTGTGTTGTCAGAATGTATGTTTTGTGGGTTCTTGATACCAACTAATTGTCTAACGGCAATACGTCTATCCATCTGTGAACAACTATAACGGCTAAACCATAAACAGGGATTTCACCAAAATTGATATTCCAGAATCGATCTGACCGGTCTCGGTCCCCTTGAATTTGAAGTGAATTTTATAATTTTTGGGGATACTTTACGTGACCCCTCAACATCGTCAAAACATTTATCAAAAAGCCCCAAATATGTGTTTAATTTTTTTTCTTGGATAGAACAGAAACTCATATAAAAATGGTACATGCCAATTTTGTTCTTGTAATTCTCGAATTGTGTAAATCAGACATGCCAAATCCATTCCCTTCCAAATCCAGAAAGGGCTGTACACGCGCAAACAGTGCGAGTCAGAGTACATTGGCTTCATACATATTTGCCAGATTTTTTTCAACCAGGATATCTATAATTAAATTATGTTGGCTTTCCTTGTTACTTATTACAATTCAATGTTTATTATCTTGCATATTATGACCTATAAAAACGTTTTTGCCAATAAGCATGATAAAGAATACGTACCATCACATTTTCTTATTTTACGTTTTGTATTATATTATTAAAAATCTTTCAGTTATTTGCTGTTCTTGGCACTAATGTAATAATGTAATACCGCAATAATAAAAAAGTGGAAACGGGAGACATTGATAGTTTTCTGATTTCTTCCATCAACACCAGGCGAATGCTGAAGCAGTTCCCTAACAAACGGGACAAGGACCACACGTGATCTTTCCTCCCTCTTCCTTGTCATATTTTCACCCATACTTTGGCACACTTACACTTACTCGTACTAAATGGCCACACGTATCGTGAGACCGATCGGGAGCTTAGAGCTTGCCCCGGCTGGGGCGGTGCCCCGCTGGTGAGAGATACCTGGTTGGGGGAAACCCGGCTAGCGGACGGCATGTCGGCGCCGGATATCGCCATGTAACAAGGGAAGAAAAACGCTCCCTCCTGACAAAAATCTTGCAATACACTTACGGGACTTATGACCGCAGTAGTTGACATGCTCGGAATCTCTTAACAATCAACCAATCAATTAATCAATCAATCAACCGTGCGTAATGGAAGGACATGGGGGAGCTATTTCAAATTTTCTTTAAAAATTATCACTTTATGCCACTTTCAAAGTGTTTCTCAACACTTCTCGCTTCCATGCAGCGTCAGGCCTGGCTTTTCAAACGAAGTACTCGAGTTGTAGTCCCGTGGTTCGTGGCGTGAACTGTTGCTGCGCAGAACGAGCAAAAACCGGTGCGTCGGACTAGCTCACCGATGTTATTCCATCATGGCACCGCGAAGCCGAAGGTTTTTTTAACTCACCTCACTTGAGGGTTAACGATCTCTTTGGCGGACCCGTACACTCCGCATGAAACGCAAAGGCCCCAAAAACATTTTACTTTAATGAAATTACCTTTTAAATGCATGATATAATACATATGAATTTCAGTAGAGATTATTTTAATATCGTCATTTGATTCTTTTCATAGAGTCCCACCTTACAAGTAATGACTGTATTAACTATTCAAGGTAAAAAATTAATCGAAAATTGTATGAAATACCAGACTAACTCGAGCTAAATTATTTACTCGAGCTCTAATTTCTTTTTCAATTTTTGACTATTTTCCCCCATCAGTCCCCTCATCGGGTCCCTTGACTTGGGGGCGGGGGCGATCGGCCGGTCTGCCCGTGCCTAGCCCCGACACCGAACGCACGCATGCGCAGTGACACTTCTGAGATTCCGGATGTGGCATGTGCTTGCGCACAGTCGCCTGCATTGCCGTTGTCTTCAAAGAGACTCTGATAGAGATCTTGACGTTCGACACTATTACTTTGAATGCCAGCGTCAAATACCTTATGACAGACTTTCGTCCTCTTCCTACCTGTGATTCTTGTCTCCACCTATTAGTCAAATTAACGCGTAGCACAGAGGGAAAAAAAATAATGGACAGAAATGCATGAAATATAGAAAAAATGTGCCTAAAATTCAGACGATTACGTAAAAATTAAGCGAAAATGTGGGGAAGCTGCGCTTGTTCTGGTAGCCGATCTTCTTAGAAAACATCGTGAAATCATGGAAGTTAAGTAGCTACAAGAATAACCATAGCAGTTGACGTGCCTTGCAGCCTCAATCTACATAATTTTGATATAATCGTAAATAGGTTGAATCTACAGACGCGGGTCCCTTGGTGGGTAATCCTGCTGGAACTTCGGATATTAACGGCGTTCAGCGCTTGGCTTATGGGCATGAACGTAAGAACTTGACGTAAATATTCAACGCCAAAAAGTTTTTTTCAAAAGTTTTGCGTCATCGTTAATGCATCGCGTCTCTTTAACCCTTAGGCATTGAGAGCTTTCCCTGGAGTAATCCTCCGCTTCTAATGGAGAAATAAATATTATCTTAGTGAATTCTCGTCACGTTACAGTCTGTGCCTTTTATCTCTTCGGTCAGGGTCTCGGTACTGGTAGATCCCGGGGTTTCTAGACGATCGCCCAACCAGGAACCCAAGAGTCTTGAATTTACTTTACATCCGTGACTTCACGGAGTGTAGTAAACGAATTCGACTAACGGCGCCGGCAAAAATCGTTGTTACGTAAATTACCCAAACTCTTCTAAATCCAACAAAGTTATTCGAAAGAGTTATCAACGGAAAAAGAAAATGTGATTTGCCTATTGTCAAATTAAAATCATGCCGGATACACCGCGATAAAAATCCCTAGAAAATGCACTCTCCCACGCAATTCTGCATATTTTGCGAAGTCCAAAAATGCTAGGAACCTGTCCCAATTTATGCCAACCAGAACTCCGAGGGCACATACGTTGGAGGTGAACGGTAATTTATTAATTTCAATATTTGTATGTGTGCTTTCAGCTCCAATGAGCCTTCTCGTGCCCGTTGTTGTGCGTGGGTGGCGATCGCTGGATATTAACTTCACTTAGCCCCCGGCCGAAAGGGATACAATTGACTTGCCGTATGACTGACATTGATCAAGGAGAAATACTCCACGTTCAACGTCAAAAACACTTGAAACAAGTAATTTATGCAGCCTCGTCTAAACCCATCAAAGACATTCGGACAAGAAAATTTGATTTGCCTCGTTTCATATTAAAATACGCAAAATACACCGTGATATAAATCCCCAAAAAACACACTGTCCCACACAATTCTGCAAATTATCGAAGTCCAAAATGAAACAACCCCCCTGCTTCAGTCCACTTTAATTCCAACCGCATGTCACAAGGAACACGGTGCTGCTGGTAGTGCACATGGTGCAGTGGAAAAGGCACATGGTGCTTTATTTATTTATAGATTTGTATGTGTGCTTCCGAGTCCAATACGTCTTCTCGCCGGCTTCTCCGGGCCCGTCCTCATTATTGTCTTCAGGGTTGGCCGTCGTTGGATATTAATTTCACTTAGCCTCCGACCGAAAGGGATGAAATTGACTTGCCGTATGACTGACATTGTTCAAAGAGAAATACTCCAAGATCAACGTCAAAAACCTTTGAAACTTAGTAAATTACGCAGCCTCGCCTAAACCCAACAAAGACATGCGGACAATAAAATTTGATTTACCTCATTTCATATTAAAGTACGCAAAATACACCGTGATATAAATCTAAAAAAACGCACTATCCCACACAAGTCTGAATATTAGCGAAGTCCAAAATGAAAGGACCCTGTTTCAGTCCAGTTTAATGCCAACCGCACGTCACAAGGAACATGGTGCTGTTGGTAGTGGACGGTGCTTTATTTATTTATAGATTTGTATGTGTGCTTTCGTGTCCAATACGTCTTCTCGCCGGCTTCTCCGGGCCCGTCCTCGCGGTCGTGGTCGTCCTCGTCGTCCGTGTGCAGGGGCTGCTCGGCGGCTTCCTCGTCCCAGGGCAGGCAGCCGCCGCTCAGGCGCAGCAAGTAGCTCCACACCACCAGCAGGCTGTACGCCAGCACCACTGCAACACGCGGGTTAGGCTGACAGGGCACACGCGCCGTCCCCGCGCCCACGTGCGTTGCAACGCCCGGTTCGACCTATTTTGGTGCGTTCCGCCCCGTTCGGTCCCGTTTTGACCCGTTTGTTCCCGTCCTGTCCCGTTCCGCCCCCTTTGATCCCGTTTGGCCCCATTCCTTTTGGTCCCGTTCGGTCCCTTTTTGCCCTGTTTCGTCCCATTCCGCGAGTTTGGTCCCTTCCTGCCTCGTTTAGTACTGTTCTGTCCTTTTTCGCCCCGTTTGTTCCTGTTCTGTCTCGTTCCGCCCCCTTTGGTCCCGTTTTACCCCATTTAGTACTGTTCCGTCCATTCCGCGCTGTTCGTTCCGCCTCGTTTGGTCCCGTTCTGTCCCGTTCCGCCCCGTTTGATCCTGTTCTGTCCCGCTCCGCCCTCTTTGGACCAGTTCTCGATTTCCCCCTTTGGTCCCGTTCCGTCCCGTTTGTTGGTCCATTTGGTCCCGTTTTGCCCCGTTTGGACCCGTTCCGTCCCATTCCGCACTGTGTGGTCCCATTCTGTCCCGTGCCATCCAGATTTGTCCCCTTACGTCCCATTCCGCGCGGTTTGATCCTGTTCCGATCCGTTCTACCCCGTTCGGTCCCGACCCGTCCCGTTCGGTCCCGACCCGTCCCGTTCGGTCCCGTTTGTCCCATTCAATGCCTTTTGGTAGCATTCGGTGCCGTTCCACCCCGTTTTGTCCCTTTTCACCTCGTTACGCCCCGTTCTGCTCTGTTCCGTCCCGTTCCGTCCCATTCCGACTCATTACTTGCCTTTGCTCACCGTTTCCCGGTCGTTGTTTGCAGTTTCACCCGTTCGTGTTTTTGTATCGTGTGTGTGTATGTCAATGCGCCGAGTGATGTGTGGGTGAGTGATTGCGCTTTTGAACGGATGACTGAACGACGCGATGTGCGGTGAAAGCGACGAGTGAATTGAATTGCATTGAATTGATGGCTTATTTTACGTGGCGAGACTCAAGCCATGAAGCCCGCTCTTCCGACTGACCTCGCAGATTTCGCTACGCTCCTTTCACCCTCTATCGGAGAAAGGTGGTATCACTTCGGTGCTGAAACAGGCGCATTGAGTTTTCCTCAGAGAGTCCTTTAAGAACCTTCTACACGCAGTAAATCTACAACATGGGACCGCCGGCTTTATTTACCCCTCGGCAAACACGGAGGATATTTTTTAGCCCTCAAAAAACCCACGGCTTCGAACACGCGAACGCGGGTATAACAGCGCGATGCGCTACCCGTTACACCACCGACGCCCTAGGCGCACCCACCCAGGAGGGAGAGGTAGAAGACGAGCACCCCGCAGGCGTACAGCACCTCCACGGTGACGACGGCCGTGTAGAACGCCACCACGAACTTGGCCAGCACGTAGAGCGCGTAGACAGTGTGCACCAGCAGCCACGTCGCCACCAGCAGCGCGTTCTCCTGCGCAACCCGCGCCCGCGCTCTTGTGTATATTATAGAAAATCGCGTTAAAAAATTATATATATTCACAAAGTTACGTATTTGTTACATGTTCGATGTTTCTTTAATTTACAGGGGAATATCTCAGCCCTCATTAATTTACTTTATTGTTAACCTTTACATTGTACTTCATTCTCTAGAAATTGGTATTGCAACAGAAATTGTATTAAGAGTTAGAAATTACATTATTATTGTTATTAATATAAAAAAATAGTATAAATGTATGTAAAAATATAAATGTATGCCTTACAGTTTCTGATGGTGGAAACAAATGTTTCCCGACACGCCGAACACCGAACAGATATGTACTAATGTGCATAAATATAAGTTTTTGATGTTATTGTCCACAATTTAAAAAAGTAAGAGACAAGTAGAATATACCTATTAAACAGAAACCTTACAATCATGATATATCTTTCATTTTCAATCAAATTAAGCTTCTAGAAAATTAAATTTATTTCATCTCAATCTTAAATGATGAAGAAAGAAATTTACTCATGAAGAAGTGTCACTTTCCGCATTTGATATATTTTAAAGGTCTTTGTATCTTATTGCCACATACTGTTTGACACTGTATTAACCACATTAGTACTTGAATAATAATTTTCAATAATCGGTTAGGTGACGCATGATTTTAAAATTAAAAAAAAAGAAGTTTGGAAAATATTCTTGGAAGTATGCGTCTTCTTTCACTTCAAGGAAACTCTTTGGGAGCACTTTTATTTACGTACCGTTATTACGCCGACAACAAGTACAGTATCCACAACCAATAGAAGTAAGAGAACAGTAATCTCTAGATATAGGATGAAACATTCATCTGTAAGAATCCAAAACATTTCGTGATTAACAAACCTTCATAATTCAAAAAGTAATATTTTTATAAATTTCAATTCTTTTTGCTCTCAAGTGTAATTATAATCCCAAGTAAAAAATTCATGAGTCAAAATCATTCATTATTCATGCTTCAAATTACCTGTATTTTTAATTTAACTGTATTTTAATAGACATTCCTAATTCAAAATGCAAACGAAAACTAAAACACTGAAATACTTTTGATTTGACAATTAAGATACTGAGCAAAGAGGGACTGCAAAGCATTGAATTTGGAGAATAGGTCTCTACCTACTTTTATTTCTTAGCAAAATGTAGTACCCTTGTTAACTTTTCCAGTTCAATAATCAGCCTAAGAGAAAGTTTCAGGTTTAATGTTTTACAACTCCAGTTCAATGCATTTTGACCGTCAATGGCGATAAATTAATACTACAAGGACGAAATATTTTACTCACCTGATGTCAAGTAATAATCTTTAACTCTTCCTTTCAGGTAGGCTACATATCCCACTAAACCAATGCACATTCCTACCTAAATGATAAGGAAAAAAACAGTCATGGGTACTGTTAAATAATAGTATTGCACGGTTATTCTATTCGGTACTGAACAAACTCATGACGACTTTAAAGTTGAACGTCCAATAATAGAATTCTATCTGCATTAAACACGAATCGAGTCGTGTGGGATATGCAGAAATACAAATGAGTGGATAAATTGTAAAAATTGAATAAAATACATTATACATACAGAAACTTTTATTTTAGATCAGTAAGTTTTTAATTCACATTTTTTCCAAACGTTTATTTTTAATATGAATGATTTACACGAACACTTCTTAACGCTAGTTAAGCAAGGGAACATAAACACGAGTTCAAAAATTTATTTATGATATTTAGCTTAAATTTCCCTCAATATTTCGTTTTACCCATCGAATAAAACAATCCGGAAAAAAACGATTGGAAGAATAAGTACAATTACAACTATAGTGCTTAACTCGTAGAAACTATCAAATTAAAATGTTTAAATACTCACAATGAAAGCGAAAGCTATTGAGAGACTCCCATCTCTTAAACTGAGTCCACATGCGCTGTCTTTTAGTTGGAACATCCCACATTTCATGTTATTCGAAATTAACTGGACGAGTGTATTACAAAGTACTTCTTACAATATGTAAACAAATAAAGCTGCATATTTCAAAGCAAAATAAAAACTGGACTAGAAGAAACAAACAACGATCTAGCTACGTTCAGTTGTCTTGATCACTTGTTACTCAATTTGCCGCGCAGATGTCTCAAAATGCAATCGCATTGCTTACTATGGCTGCAAACGGCAATGTTTTAAAGTGAAAATAAACGATATGTAATAACCGCACAACTTTTCTTGGCCGGGGGATTGAAAAAAGGTGGGTAGGGTGGGGGTATTAGTAACAAATTCGGCCTCTAGAAAATTTTAAGTGAGGCCAACCTCTGAAAAATCAAAATCAATTACATATTAATTGCCCCTCATATTTTGTAATATATGGCTGGTTAATGTCTTGACTTGGGAACCGTACTGAGAGTGTTTTCCGGAGGTGACAAATCATATTTTATTATAATTTATTTTTATCAATTTTGACAATCTAAAGAGTAACAAATAAGGCCAACGTTTTTTAAAGTCCGAAAATACTGTAAATCAGCCTTTCATTCGAAGATCTGTGTAAAGTTGGTGGATTGATTGATTGATTGTTTAGTGATTCCGGGTACGTCAACTACCAGGGTCATTAGTCCCGTAACTGTAATGCATGTGTTTCGCTCTGGAGATGACGGAGATATTTACCCCGCTGTATAGCGCTAGCTAGTTTTCCCCAAGCAGGTATCACCACTAGCGGAGCACCGCCCCAGTCGGGTCAAGCTCTCAGCTCCTGATGGATCTCCTGGCATAGTGTAGTGCGTGTTAGTGTGTAAGGAGTGAGAATAGGACAAGGAAGAGGAAGGTGAGATCGCGCGCGGTCCGTGGCCCGTTTCTTAGGGTACTGCTCCGGCAATCTCTAGAAAGCCAACGTGTAGCACGGTGCCGGACAGCAGTCCCTCTGACCGGGAGGTCTTAGGTTCGAGTCCGGACTGTCAGCTAGGTATTAAAGGACACTGACACAGTCGCAATCAAAGCTTTTCGTTTTGTTGTTAAAAACATGTATTGAGGTTACATCTTTTCGTGATGATAGTTGAATTTTGAACCAAATTACCCCCACACCTATGTTTTGTTATTGTGAAATGTTAGCTTTATGTTTTCATACATTAACACATTTAGGGAGACAAGAAATAAGAACTTCCGCTTTGGACTGTCGTAAAAGATACTAAATTTTCTATATCAGTAAGAGATCTACTTATGGGTTGTAAAGAAATATTTTATTAATTCTATGGAAAGTACAAACACTAACAAAATACAGAATATTTGCACTACACAATAAATACTTTTTTCAAACAGTAAAAGAGCTTAAATATGTAGCACCGCAATATAAAACTAAGCCAACGATATTAAAATGTACTTAGATACCATAATACATAAATGTGTATTGAAAAGAAATATATACATATATATACGTAGACTAATGTGATTTGCCATTGTTAATGGAATTCTCAGTCAAGCGATTCAATTGTTGAAATTAGTACGCCCTTTGAATAATCGCTTAATGAATTGGAAATAAACACTTATTGTTCAGAAAATTGTCATAGCATATCGTTGGGAAACATGTATCACATTTCTTGAAAATGTCCTTATTCCTTTATAACAGTTCTCTTTTCTGAAACAATTCTCTTCCCTTCCACTGTCTCGAGATATATCCCAGTAAGCGTTTTTAAATGCTGCGAACAGAAAAACAAAAATATAAGACAGCAAAACAGTTCTGCTTCCAAGAATATATTTTCGGTGTCATGCTTTCCTATGAATTCTACCACATCTTCAGTTTAATCGATCAATAAAGAGCATTCTTAAATTTTTAAGTGATAAAATACACTTCTTGCTTTCGCTTGTATCAATGTATGAAGAATATATTCGTATCGTAGGGAAAATTATGATATCCTGTAAATGATGTCGAGGTTACACGGAAACACATGTGTTAAGCTTCCTTAACACAGAAATAGTGTTTTTGTTTCAAAACATCCATCTATCTGTCCACCTGTATGTGAAAAACATTAGCTCGTAAACCATACATAATATTTTCTCCAAAACTGATATTCTACCATTAATCTATCTGGTTTCAAGCTCCTACAGGTTTGAAAGGGATCTTTTAATTTTTGGAGGATGAGTCGACTTTTTGGTAAAGTGAACTGAATCCCATGTACTGAAGTCACGGGTCCCAATCACATTCATTATAAATAAAGACTTGATGATTCGTTTATTGTGAAGTCAAAACATCGGTTACAGTGAATAGAGAGAATGCATCCTGCAGGGAAAAAAAGGCCTCAGAGTAGCGAATTCATGAAATTCTAAAGGTTTACATGAAGAGTGCGCCCTGAGTTACTTGTATAATATTGCCCTACCTCTGATGGAATTGACGACGACCGCAAGCTAAAAACTAAATCCCTCATCAAAACTAGCTAGGATATAGTAAATATTTTGAAAAAATGTGTCAGAACAGAAGAAAATAAGTGTGATGACAAAGATGACGTTCAAATTAAAAAGTGCTCCAATAGAAGAAGAGACATGGAACAGTGTTAAGGCATTTAAGAGTGCCCTGAATTATTTAAAATAAGTGGTCAATTTAGAATCAGCTGCGAAGAGAAAATGAAGATTTTGGATTATCAGAGACTGCATTTTTACTTCATCACTAAAAAATAAAAAGAGTTGAAAATTTATATTTTGGGAATATCAAATAGAATGATTCAGAACCAAAAGTGTTGTCCACAGGTTATTTTTTAATCGTTCTAAAAAATTGCACATATTATTTTTAATTTTTGATTGAAATGGCAAAATACATATAAATATGGTTTATGCGCGATTTTAATTCAAAATTCCTAAGTTTTGAAAACTTGGAAACCCTCTTCTCCGATTACATTCTTGGAGGCAGATATGTTCTAAAACCTTTAATGCTTCAAATTTAATCATTTCAATAATGTCATGTACGTTTCCTTTCAAAATATGAATTTATTCGACTCACGACCCTGAGGCTTTCAAGGCACGTGTTAGTCACTGACGGTCGGCCAGAGTTTTGAAAAACCATCATTTTTTGCTATCACAGACGCACTAAAATGTGTATTTCCGTCAAATTCTTGCAACTGTTTTTTTTCTTTCAAAATCACATAACTTCACACTCCAGGTAGTGGAAAGAATAAACGTATTTGATAACATCCATTCAGGATAAAACAGTTTTCCTTGAAAATGACATTTTTTCTTTGTTCCTCTTATCTTGAGCACCAAGAACTGGTTCCACGAGGTTGGAAACATTATTATTAATTAATTGTTTAAAAGGAAGAAGATTTGTCGTGTAATTTTCGAGCAGAATGGCACACACAAGTTTTATTTGTAACTTACCGGAAACTGACAGTCTTACGGCCGACTGACGATCCGCTTCTCTTTTGTCATGGCCTCTCCAGAACTTGAACGTGATCTCGTTCCAGCGAAACCGACTTCACAATCTGCGGAACGCAGCAGCGCTTTAAGTGTTCATGTCCAATTCACAATGATAGAAGTAGTTTGTGCAATTAGTTAATAATGTTAAGCTTTATTACATGAGCACGTGTTTTGAAAACGAGCGACGTTAGGGACGAGATTTCAAATTTGTACGAATGCAGTAAAGCGACATTATAAACAAGTTGCACACGCTATGTTTTTTGTATAACAGCATTATCCATTTATAAGAGGATCAAACTTCATTTCGCAAAACAACTTTCTTGTATTTGTCATCTGTACGAGAAAAAGTTGGTCGGCTGTTCCGTTTACCTCTACCTCACCACGATTCTCTTGCTGTGATTGACTGAATGTGTGATGACGCAATCATTCTTGCCGTAAAATACTAATACGTCATCATGTGCTCTGTAACATGCCCCATTATGAACGATTTCTTGCAACAGAAAAGGTCGTTTATAATGCTGATATACAAAAAACACATTTGCAATTCGTACCTGTTCCTTTACCTAGTTTTAAAAGTATGTGTATACCAACAAATTTTTGGCCGCTACTTTAGGCCGCTAGGAAAATAAACGAACAAGGTCTTCATGAAGATAATGTTCAGTGCCGTGTATGTTTTAATTTCATCTGATCCTTATTCTCTCCCTTCTCGCTCACATACTAATCTGTGTATATAACGTCGATAGTACCTCTGCATAACATTGTTTCGCATTCTCTAAGAAGACAATGTGATGAATTATAATGATATATCACCAACGAACGCAGAGTTTATTTTCCCCAGATTTTATTAGTACAGTATATATGGGTATACTTTAAAAAATATTGACGTACGTCGTATGAGTAAAACGATTTTTGCAGAAACACGTAATTCATAATGACCGAGATAATTGCATCAGCAGAAGTTGTGAATGTCCGAAGAAAAAATTGGCTTGTAGTTATCAAAATTCGAATTAGCAGCATTCTCAACTCTCGAATTAGCGATCGGTCTCATTGATATCCGGTTTGGTGACAATTTTTATTAAAATTCGAATTATCCTGGTTTAAGTAGTTTCTCCGAACACACACCAAGAGGATGTTTGAACAGGTATCATACCAAACAAGTCACGGATCGTGCTTGATTTTTCCTTTCCTTTCATATCATCACTCCTTGCTTAAATATTCTTACGCTGACATGCACTGCACTACCATATATATATATATATATATATATATATATATATATATATATATATATATATACTATATATGGAGACCAAGACGGGAAATTAAGTGCTAGTCCCGGTTGGGGCGGTGTCCGCTGGTAGGAGACTCCTGATTGGGGGAACCCCCACTAGCCGACATGTAGGTCGGCACCAAATCTCACCATAAAGCGTGGGACGATCACCGCGATGACAAAATGCACTTACTTACGGGACTAGCGACTTTTTTAGCAGTAGTATGCACACGTAAGATTAAGCGACTCGGGTTCATAATTTCGTAATGCCCCGTCGTTGGCTGTGAGGCTGACATTTCGCCTGTCATTTCACAGGCTTCCTCAGAGGAGTGACACAATAATGCTACCACTCAGGTTTTATATACTGAATATAACAATGTGTCACTACACTGAAGAAACCTGGGAGATGACATGCGAAAGGTCAGACTCACAACTAGATTGGCATCCGGTGGACGGCAGCACTAACCCTCCACACGAATGAAACGAGATCCTCTAGCCGGTCAGTGGCTGTGTGTGTGTGCTCACCCAGTTGGTGTCGTAGCTGGGCATCCGGTAGGTGTCGGGAAGCACTAATCTTCCACACGACTGAACCTTTAGCGTCTAGCCGGTCAGTGGCTTGGTTTGTGCGGGGAGGAGCTCACCCAGTTGGTGTCGTAGCTCGGCATCCGGTAGGTGACGGGAAGCAGTTATCGATCGCACGACTGACACGAGAGCCTCTAGCCGGTCAGTGGCTGTGTGTGTGTGTTCTCACCCAGTTGGTGTCGTAGCTGGGCATCCGGTAGGTGACGGCGACGGCGCCTTTGGCCGCTACCACCGGAGGGCCGCCGCGGGCGTCCTTGTCCAGGCCGAAGCGCTCGCGCCAGCGCCGGCCGGCCAGCTCCTCCATGTACGAGGACAGGCGGCCCGACGGCAGGTCGCCGCACACCATGCGCCACCACAGCGCCGCCACCCACACCGCCAGCGTCGTCTCCACCACTGGCACACGCACACACACATAGCAGAGGTTAGCTTACTAGCTATCGACTGCTTAGGTATGCTTTGGTTAAATCAAAAGTTCCGTTCACTGTCGGACAAATGCCAGCGTCGTCTCCATCTCTGACACACACTCACAATATATATATATATATATATATATACGGGCGTAGGTTACCGTACTAGCTATTGGCCACTAGAGTTTAACCGACTCTTCGATTAAAATGTCAAGTCCGCTCAGACTTGTCAACGGACCTAATTATCGCCGGAATTAATACTATCGTCAACTTCACCACTGACACACACACATACATACATACATGGCAGAGGTTGGCGTACTAGCTTTCGACTGCTTACGTATACTTTGATTGAAACAGTAAGTTTCACGGACAACGGACGTAATATTTGACGGACGTAATGCCATCGTCGTCTCCACCACTGTCATCCACACACCGGCAGAGATTAGCGTACTAGCTACTGGCTGTTACATTTGAATAAACCACAGACTTGGTCAACGCCTTAATTGTAGCCAGGCATAATGCCGCGCCGTGTCCACCACTGACACAGGCACACACACACACACACACACACACACACATATAAAGGCTTAGGTTAGCGTACTTGCTATTGGCTACTAGAGTTTAGCCCACACTTCGATTAAAACATCAAGTCTGTTTAGACTTGGTAAATGGACTTAATAACAACCGGACTTAATGTCAGCGTTGCCTCCTCCACTGAAACACACACACATCAGTAGTGTTTAGCTATTGGCTGCTAGAGTTAAACTTACACTTAGATTAAAACGTTAAGTTTGTACACTCTCATTCAACGAACTTAATAATTACCAGACAGTTTCGCCTCCACTACCGACACACACACACACACTCACACACCTACCAGTAGTGTTACGCGTACTATCCATTCACTTGATCATCGTACTTAATGATTAATGGACATATTGCCAGCGTCGTCTCCACACACACACACACACACACATACCAACATTGGCTAGCGTACTAGCTATTGCCTACAAGAGTTTAACTTATACAACATTGTACATCGATTCGACATGAAGTTCATTGTCACTTGGTCAGCTGTGACGCTGTCATCCGAACGGGAGCTTGAACGTCACTATGCTGACATTGAAGCTGCCGAAGGGATTACAGCTAAACATGAGTCAACGGATTTATTGTTTTAATCGAAGTTTAGCGGAAGAGTTTAGTTACTTGTCGTTGGCGCTGCAGCGACTGTTCCTCCGATTCGTGGCTTTGGTAGTGAGGCGGATTGTTATACCCAATTTCGCGGGTTCAAACTCGACCGAAGCCGTGCTCTTTCGTGGGCGTTCGCACGCTTTCCTTCGGAGAGGAGGTAAAGCCGGGGGTCCAAGTTGTAAATTTACTGGACGTTAAAAAAATCCTCAAGTCTCAATAGAACATCTGACCTAAATGCAAATCGCCTTTTTCGTCGCCCGAATGATACCTTTTCTCTCCGCTAGATGGCGAAAGAAGCATAGTAAAATTTGCGTGATGAAGCGGGAGAGCAGGCCCGATGGTCTGTGCCTCGCCACATATAATAACGCATTATTGATTTAGTTATTGACTCTGACCGGAATGTTTTAGGGTTCGGGTTCAGACGATGGGTAATTTTCGACACTTACTTCATATTTTGGCCGAATTCAGCCTCTGAATGGAGGAGAATTCTAGCAATTGGCTGCTCTGATCAGTAGTTTTCATGGTTCCTCTTTATCAAATCTCAATACCTTTTTTTCTGAAAATATCATAACGTTCTCTCTACGTCATAATTATATGGGGCATTGTAAGGATCGATGAAACTAGCCACTATTTGAAGAAAAAGAGTGGGAATCTCTTCCTTTTGGGATTATCTACACATTTTTTTGTATGACAAATGTCCAATTAGTACTAACACGGTTTCCAAATCTCCGTGAGATGGGTTAATATTACTTAGTGTTTCTGAAAATGTATTCTCCGAAATGATTCACTCTTTAAAGATAATGAGCGAAGGAGATATAAAAATGTTAACATTGCCAAAATAACGATCACTGGATGCAGTTTGGAGCAATTAATAAGAAATCCTACTCCAGTGCAGACTTTCACACCTCATCAGCCGACAGATAAGCTTAACAACGAACACGCTTAACGCTCGTTAAATGAACCATTGATAACAGTTTTCGAGTAGATTCTCGTCTTACCTCCTGTTCACCTGGTGTGATGTACATTTTCTCTCCCTCCTTCTCTCTTTTTCTCTCTCCCTCCTCTCTTTCTCTCTCTCCCTCCTCCTCTCTTTCTCTCCCTCCCTCTCTCTTTCTCTCTTTCACTCCCTCTCTCTTTCTCTCTCTCACTCCCTCTCTCTTTCTCTCTCCCCCTCCTCCTCTCTTTCTCTCCCTCCCTCTCTCTTTCTCTCTCTCTCCCCTCTCTCTCCTCCACCATGCCTCTATCTATATCTTCCTTTCCCGAGGAAGTTATTACTAAGAAAGTGGTATTAAGCGTATTATCTTGCTAATGATTCTTAAACATACATTTCCCAAAGAATTACACTATAATGCTCCTTTGGAGTAGCTTTTTTTTCTAGCCTTAAAAACCTACCCAACAACTTCCACTACTTGTATTAAATCTTCGTTGTGCATTCGTGAAAAAGATCCATAACCTGATGGTCGACTGGTAATTATTATATTTACTTTGCGTTAAGTGTAATTTATTTGTGATTTGATGAATTAGTACTTTTTTCCTTTGCAAAATTTCCCCATTTGAGTCGTTATCTCAAGAAAAACTATTTCGTACCAGAACTTTACTTCTTCCGGCTAGGCACTGAACGTGCTATACATCTAGTATATTCGGTACTGTGCATGTGTAAACCTTTCCAGACAATTTCCTAAGCGTTTATTTACAAATAAAATACTTAGCTTCACGCTATTAAATTGCTCAAGTAGTAAATTTTATTTTTCTGAGATTTCAAAATTATACATATCTGTACTTAGAAGTGGGGGTGCACGCGAACTTATACCTCCAAAAAAGGGAAGAGTTTCGTCCTTCAGTATATGTATTTTTCAAAATAACGTAGCAAAACTACAATGTTAATTAGAGATTTAAAAATAAAATATGTTTTAAAATCTACATTATGAACCTTATACTCCATTTTTGAAACTTTCCGTCTTCTCACAACCCTTCCCCTCCTTAAAATCAGTACATATTTCCTTCCGAACCGCGTGCTATCTTTTCTCTACACTTCTAGTCCTATAATCTCACCTTACTAACACACCCTTATATTTACATGCTCTACACTGCCACGCTGGTCTGTTGCTTAGAGGCTATTCCGAGAAGGGCGGTGCATAGCTGGTGGAAGATACCTGGTTGGGAATCTCTCCCCCCAAACCGTCGTGTAGGTCGGCGATGGATCTCGTCGATCAGCAGAGGAAGATCACTACCACCTCTCGTAAGAAAACATATTCTACGCTTACGGAACAAACGTCCTTAGCGGTGGACGCGCTCGGAAACACCAATCAATCAATCAATCAACAAATCAATCAATCAACTAATCAATCAATCAACAAATCAATCAATCAATCAACTAATCAATCAAACAACAAATCAATCAATCAACAAATCAACCAATCAACCAACCAATCAATCCGCTCCTTTACGTTTTTACCGGCTTCAATAACAATGAATGCAGAGAGGACACCAGCATCTCTTGGGGGACAATGGTACAGCATGAACAACACATTCACGACCAAGTTGAGGAGGACCAAGGCCATCCAGAATATCAGCCACATGCTCAACAAGCCGGGTTCTTTCTGCAACAAGCAAGTAAAGGAAAATTAAGACACGCAAAGACACATAAATAAATAATATAAAACAATTAGTGCAATGCACTTAATGTTATTTATTGGTCGAATGGAACTTTTACGGTCAAAGTTAAAACTTTCTTTGTCGATATTCTCGATGCCATTGTACCGGGAACGTCAACTAACGGGGGCGGGCGCGCGGCATCAATCCCGTAAGTGTAGTGCATGTTTTTGGCTCGGCTGGTGGCGGTGGGTGTTCTTCATCCCGCTGTATGGCCAGTTCCGGCGACCTACCGTCGGATAGCGGGGTTTTCCATTACTAGGTATCTCCCCTCGGCTGAGCACCGCCCCCATCCGGACAAGCTCTGAGCTCCCGACCGGTCTCCCGACATATGTACTAGTGCAGTGAATTGTAGTATATAAGTGTGTGTAAGTAGGGGTTGAGGATATGACACAGAAGAGGTAGGAAAGATCGCGCGCGGTCCATTTGTTAGAGTACTGCTCCAGCATTCGTATGGTATTGATCCGAGAAATCACGGAAAACTACCGATCACAGCAGCCGGACACTATAAATCTCTTTCAGACAGTGACTGAATTCAATCTAGCTACCACTCTAGTGTCGAAAATACTGCGACCGTCGAGAGTCGAACCTAGGACCTCCCGATGAGAGGGGCTGTAGTGACATCAGTTAATGCCTTGAGCTATCTCTCTCGGTAAATGCGCTTGGATACATAGGAGTGAAAGTGATCGCTACGGTGGCATTGTACATAAAACTATTATAACGACTAAAGTTTTAAATATATTCTGAAAAATGCTTGTGAAAGTGTAATCGGAGGGCATATATAAGAAAGCTACTTGTGCTCAACAGCACACGCTTTCTCGCATTATTTCTAACATTTGTAATTTTCTAAAATTCAAAGAGTTCAACTCAAATGAAACTCGCGCCATTCTTTTGAGCATCCCTTGTTATATCCATGAAAAAAGTTAAAGCAAAAATTTGGAGCGGTTTTGGGGGAAAATGTGTTTTTATAATTTGGATTAAGTAATTGTGCGATAACGTTATTTCAAACAGTTGCACATGACCGATTTTAAAAATCTAACATTTAAGAACAGCTTATGTTAAGATAAAATACTCTCAAATTTTCTCTAGATTAAGATACAATACTCTCTAGATTTGCAATGTTACGTTTTTGCAATTTTGGGAAGTACTCAGTGTTTGTCGGAAATGAGAGAAACGCCATTTTTTTACTGGCCTTTGATAAAATTAATAGAAAACGTATAGAAAGTGTGGGACCGGTTGTAATTTTGTATGAATTTTTAATTAACAGTACATTTGTTGTACTTTAATTGAATCATTTGCGAGTAATACAGTAGTGAATTTAAGATTCCGTTAACAAAATACAAAAAAATTAAACAAAAATAAATGCAATTAATATAATGCCAAAACTATATTTAAATAAACTGTATTCAAGAAAAAAACTGTCAAAAAATCAAATTTAATATCATTCGTAACTGTGAATTTTTACAGATCTATTTTTATTTAGAATGTAATTAAGAAACTCACGTACTAGGATCAGCGCCGTTAACAATAGTCCACCCAAGCAGATAAACAGGATCGGTATTGCAACTGACAGGTTCCAAAACAAATCGTACATTCCTGGAAGCAAATTGAAAATAGACGTCATAACATCACATTCTCTCTACAATTCGCGCCCGAATTTTTTATTAAGTGTATTGATCTCGTATTTAATTATACAAATAAAACGATCGATCTTCAATAAGCATGGAAAGTTACTGCATCTAGAAATTTCTAGGTTAGGTTGACAAAATTCCAATGTTTCATTACAGGTGTTAAATTAGTAACAAGTTTAATAGGATCGTAAAAGTATTTCTTAGTTGTCATATTATAAATATACGAAAACAGTTTTAATTTACTTATTACACGAACACTTACCTAATTCACTAAAACATTGGAAACTGGATGCAGCATGTTCCGACGGTTTTTGATGTTTACTGAATGTCATTAGATTCAAACCCAACTTGCCAAAGCCATTTGCCTAAATATCATGATATAATAGTTATTAACTCGTAATTATTTAAATCTTATCTCATGAACTAATTTTTATGTACGTGTGTTTATTATTGAGTCATTTTGAAATCACCGCTAATGTACATCAAGTATTGACATGAGTACTACTATAAACTATTTACTATTGAAAAGTAGTTTTGTATTTGCTTACCAGACACAGCACGACCACAATGTATCCGATGATTAACAATGTTAAATATAAGGTGCATCTCATAGCTCCCAATGTATATACAAATATCCATTTGTATCTATAATAAAAAAACAGTTTTCAAACAAATGAGGATGATGTGAAGTATTTTCAGATAAAGAGCACATCGCAAATTATCATTTGCCTTGCCGCACGAAAAGAAACTTACACACGTAGAGTCAAACAGCCAGAAATATATTTGATGAAGACATTGTTGTGTGTTTAAATGCGTTTTTGAGTAGGGGAAATAAAAGAACATCATGTATAGCAAAGGGTGGTGTAATATCACTTTACATGCAAAAGCTAACGACACACAAGTATATTTATCAATTTAAGGTTTCATGTGTTTATGGCCCTGAAACGAAACACGTAATGATGTACATAATACCCTTGCAGGCCTTTGGTATTATTTACGTCCGCGAGGGTCTTTTAAATACTGTATGTCCACTGCGCTACCAACCCAACAAATTACACTATTTTTTATTAATTCGATTAAACTTACGAAACTGAGAATATAATAAAAATGTCATAACGCTTATAAAAGAAAGATACATTGATGTAAACATTATTTTGTTGGATTAATATAAAATTGAAATTTTGAAGTGTTTCCGTGAATATTTATAATTCACATCGTTGACTATTATTTCACTGATACGAATTACATTTTTTTACTGACACATGTTTCTTCAATTGTACTAGTAC
>BOPP01000154.1:3019564-3042688 GCA_017312745.1 Gryllus bimaculatus
GAGGCACGCTGGCTAATACGTTACACAAGCAACTATTAAAAGTACTTTTAGTTCTTCCTGCGCGAGCGAATCTTAAATTAATCATTATGCAAATAAACCTCGTCAGTCTGCTGCATAAACCATGGTGTACACATATAGTTTAAACAGTATGTGATGGAGGAATCTCAACCCGAGACAAGTCTGATTCAGGCAACGGCCCGAACGTAAATGAATGAGGTCATGTTCCCTTGTCTCGGGATGGACCTGTGGCGTCATATCTGTCGCCAGTACAAACGTACCAAATCTCAGCCACGTGGACAGCGCTGGCGAAAGAGACGCTGGGCTGCACAAAGGCTAGGGAGCGGAAGGGAAAGGGTGCCGTGTTGTGGGTGGAAACTTGGAAACCCCGTAGGCGGCGGAAACGCGTCGGTGGACACAGCGAGTTGACGCAGTTCCGTCAGCCTGCCCAGAAGGTATATAAAAGGACTCCGACGTAAGCTCTTTCTTCTGTTTCTTGGGCGCGTCAGTAGGAAGTCGTGTGGGTTGTGCGCTGCGCTGCATTTCAATGCATAGGCTACTGAGGCAGGGAACCGAAGCCGGCGTGATACGTCGAGACGTGAGGTGCGGCATACTCGCTGGTATGCTCACATATCTGCATCACACCGAATATGATAGTTAATTATTGGGCCAGCGGTGGAGTTCCTTCTAGTAACGGTCAGTATTGTTATTTATAAATATTGTATATAGTATTATGGTGTTAGAGTATTTTTATTAAAATAAATACTTAATATTTACAAATCGTTCACTCTGTAATTTATTGCCCCCGCAAAGACGCCACAGACCCATGTGCTACAGCAACTCCAACTCCACCTACAGAAGTTGGTTCGGAGGCTGATATGAGCTTCTAATATATTAGAACGGTGTGTACATTTATCTTACTTTGGTTATTGTTTATCTCGTATCATAATTTTGTTGAGTTGTTAATTTTTAGCTGGATGTCTTCATGCCTTGCTTTTTGTTTTTGTACTCTAGTCCTGATGAGGGAATTCCGAAATGTTGGCAAACTAATAGTTTCATTGTTCATAATTGACCAATCCCGTGAACTACATCCCTTATTTCATCAATGATTTTGAATTCTACTGGGTGAGAAACGTATTTTAGAGAGCTTTTGCCTCAAACGTTTAGTTTTTATGACCTTAGAACGCTTAGTTTAGGAGTTATTTAACGACATAGCTGACCGAGTGTTACGGGTTACATTTTACTATCCCTTTACTGTCCCGTGTACGTTCGTATACACAGAGTAATGTACCTAGTAAAGGGAAAGTTATGTAATGCTGCGGAAAATCGATTTCGAGATTTCAACGGATATACACGTTTTCGGGGCCTCGCTACCGAATAAGTTTTTTTTCTTTTCTTTTTTTCTCCCGAAACATCCATTTGTCCGTCCGTCCGTCTGAGAACATCACATATAGATAGGACATTTTCCAAATTGAAGAAACCCTTGTCCCTATGGCTCGAATTGAAGCTTTGAGGTTTTCAAAATCATTCTTTAAAACATCATTTTATGTGAAGACCATGGGACAATTTCAAAGGGAATAGCGCTGTGTGGGCGAGCGAGTGCTGGACGCCATAATTTCTAGGAATTTATAAGAATTCCGTTTCGCATGCTCTGCTGAAAGGCGTGCAAAGGACAGTTCCTGGCCGTTGCATTGTTTCTACACGCATCAGAGAGTATTTTTCGCGTGGTCAAGAGTAGGTATTTGTCCTTCAAATATCAGTACAATGACAATATTTGCCGGCCACATAATGTATGCTCTTTGAATGCTACGCATGTTGGCACACACGCATTACAAGGGAGCAGTCACTAGCTGAAGGAAACTCTGCGGAGATTTTGTAAAAAAAAAACGAGAATATAACACCAAAACATGTGACATATAATATCGTGCTTGATGTTTTTAGGGCCGGTTTCACCAATATTTCGTTAAGCGCGGCTTTGTTAAGCTGGCTCAAAATTTAAGTTCTAAATTTAAGCGAGCTTACGGCAAACGTTTCACTAGTCCCTTCGAGGCGATCAAGCGATTTAGCTAAGCGGGTTTCGTTCGCCTTCCGCTAATGTTGGCAACGCCAGAAAGTAAGCACACCAACGATCTGCACGTTCTTTAACACAGTTTCTCCATGTTTTGAAGCTGTTTGTACTGTTTCGTGGACCCCCATCACTTGGTTCAGTCATAGTGTGCTGATAGTGTGTGTTTTTTTATTTTTGTTCATTGTTTATTCTATCAAATTAATTTACGATCGTTTTTAATTTTGTTACACAGTACAAACAACTGTTATTGAACAACTGAATTGTAACAATCTGTTATTGATAGGAATGTCACAGATTTATTATTTTTAGAAAGAATAATCATATTACATTACATTTACAGCTCTGAAAGTAGGATCATGAGTTGAAATATTGTCAAATGAAATAAAATAGCTTCACAAAGTTCTGTTCAAAGTGTTATTTTTTTTGTAATCGTTTGGGACTAATTAAATTCCTAAATCATACGTATACCATAAAAAATCCTCGCTAATACAATGCAATTTTGGATGTCAGTAACTACTGAACGTCAAATTAACAGGAATTAACTAGAATTTTGTAGTGTCCAAATTCGTACTGTATTTAAAATTGAAATATTATACTGATACAAGCCTATCATAACCTTAACCTGAGTTACAAATGTTATCTTTTTACTATTACAACATATACCGAGAAATACAGTTTATTAAAGGTGTAAGCTTTCAATTCTCCGTTATGTAGTTACAAGTAGGCTACACTACATATATGAGAAGTAAATTCTAGTTTTTCTTCAATCTGCTCCAACTCCAATAATGTCGATCTCTTCAAAAAGAGAAAGCGAGTCTAAAAATCAATTTCATCCACGTCTTCGAAGAAATTAGCCCTCTCATCTACTTCGTCCTGGAGGAGAAATTCTATATTCAAAAACGTGGTCATCGTCACCAAATGCCATTGCACATAACCTTTCCGCCATGTTTCTTTGGTCTCCTTAAGCCTGCTTGCGTACCTTAAGCGATTGTTCGGCGAGGACTATGTACAAAGCGTAGCTTAATACTAAGCGACGTTTGCTAATCAAGGTGAAACTATAATATATGGAATAAAGATGAATTTTTTACCAATATTTATTACAAAATTACAAAATTGTATAGTAGCGTGAATATACATAATATATTACTTACAATTACACAAATAAATAATCTTAAATTATAACCTTACACATATGAAAATTACTAAGATGCCTCTACAGAAATACTGTAATATTCTCAAATTCAATTTCTAACATACAACTTTATTACAATTAGATATCAAATGATTCATATTATAATAATTTGTCTTCCTCCTACAATTGCACAAACGTGTTCATACAGAACGTCGATTAAAGAGATCTGGTTGAGTTAAATGAAACTCAAGTTCTTCCATAATTTTGCCGATTTCCTCCAAATAATTTCAGGCCTTTCGTTTGGTATAGGTTTTTTTTCTCGGAAGATCTAAGTCCTGTCTTTGTGCCGATCCAAATTGTGTAACATTGACGCAGTAGTAGACACAGAAACGTTAAGGATGCACCAGGTTTTCTTGCTAGATCTTCTTGACAACCAATCCGAAACGAATGAGAAAGCAATTGATGAATATTACAATATTTATCAATATTATATTATGTTCGAGTAACAAATGCAGACAGAATGTTTCTATTTACAGTACAGACTCCGTTAACCTAAAATCCAATTACCCCATGCCTCAATTAATGAAGGTGAATTACTTCCTCTCGAATCTCATGACAGAAAGTTGTGAGAAGAGCAGGCAATTGGCTAATGTTACTGAAAACATAGGATAGTAATTTTTAACTATTTTTTTTAACTATATAACTATTAATAATTAGTATATTAGCAACTATTTATTTGTTTTACTACATTTTTGATCCATTCTAGCTAATGTAACTTATCTGCAAGTTTTGAGTTGAACCATTTACAGAACTTTCATTAAAAAAAATATTATGATAATTATTAATAATAATATTAATTATAATTTGTTAAATAATAATTTTGTTTCTTATATTCGAGCTTCATCATAAATTTAGCTAAAATGCACTAATAAAAACACTTCAAATCTTTGAATGCACAACTTACAGATTAAGTTACATTTCGTAGAATTTATTAAAATGAATTTTACAAAGAGGCAATACAAAAGGAGTTATCTTTTCAATATTCGTTGGTATTCCCCTAACCTTAGTTCTTCTCATCTCCAATATTTTGCTGTGTTCATACGCCAAACCAAATGGTATCTGTTAACTAAGAAATACGATTCGTTGGTTTATGTTAACGGAGCCTCTACTGTATTTTCGACACGTGAAGGACGCTTTTCTGAGCACTTTTATCATCAAGTTTATCTGCATATCTGTGGCTTGGTTCCGGTGTCGTGTTGTTTTAGACATTGATGATAGTCACTTCGCCGATGGAGATGAAGTAGCAGTATATTATGTACAAGCAGCATCCATACACAGCTGAAGAGAAAAGAAAAGACAATATAAATATCAAATAGTTTATGCTTGTTTGAATATGTTAAAATCGCTTTTCAAATGGGTGAGGACTTGATTCAATTAATTTAAAAACCATTAACCAAATAAAACATTATAACAAAAACCCATACTAGTTTCGGAGACATTTCTGTGGTTTTCTCCAATCTTCCATGGACCTAATCTTCAGTGGTTCAACAACGCACACTTTCTCGCATCATTTGCAACTTCAGAAATTTTCGAAAAGACCGACAGTTTAATGAAAACAATTATGCATATTTTTAAGCATCCTTTGCTCTATCCGAGTGCATAATATAAATATATCGAAAGAAAATACCAAGATATAAAGAAAATATTTGGAGTCGTGTTTGAAAAAATTATTGATTAAAATTTTCCTAGATTTCACGCAAAATACGCCAAAACTACTCGAGAGGAAAAATGCGGATTCTTTACAGGTACCTATGTATATATTTTACTGTCAGATTTGGAATGAGCTCTCCCTCCGAGACACAGACGGCAAGACTGCCAGAACGTTAGATATACATTTTTCCCGGATCTATTTTATAATAAAGTACAACCTCGCTAATCCGAACTTCTCAGATCCGAAGTTTTGGATAATTCGCACAAAATTCGGAATGGAGGTAAATAAACCAAATAAATAAAAGTCTTGTCTGTAGTGTGAATAAAGGATTTTATAATTACAGCAGAACTGAAAAACTAATAGTTGAAACACAAGTTGTCGAGATGAATCGGTTATTGCACTGGTAACTACGGTGTACATTACATGGTTATGTTGCACTAATTTTCATTTAGAGGAGATTGGAAAATCGTCTTTTGCTGTAACTGACTCTGCTTGAATATGCTATGATCGCTTCGCCACTTCACCTTTTTCTCACATCGCACGCTATGTTGCATTGTCTGGTAATCCTATACATATATGTATTGGTACATTTTTCAGATAATCCGAACATTCCCGAATCCAAACAATTCACACCCAAATTGGATCGGATTACCGAGGTTCTACTGTGTTGCTATTTCTGTTCTACTGCCATTTAAGACGTCAGTTGAAATTTTTTGAACAGAACGATCTGTGAATGGTTATAAACTGTAACTAACTTAATAATCATCCAGTAACAGTTGTAATTTCTTATCCTTCTACAAAACAGTTATTTCAAAATATTACAATTTTATGTGTACTTTTGAGTTTTGTGGTTTGATTTTTTTCAACTGATATTTGAAGTGTTAGAAGGATAGAACGTTCACTACTATAATATTACGTATCCGTTACAAATAATGCGAGTAATTATGTTTTTGTAGCAGCACTAAATTAATTTATAGACTTTGTTGCTCTGTCACTGAAAATGGGGAAATTTTCCCGCAGCTGGTCTGAGTATTGTTAAAATATTGCCTTAACTGTGTAATATTTCAATATTATTGTGGTTGATAACAATTCATTTATATTAAGTGTCAATTACCCCAAGACCATGGCTGAAACTGCTAAGACATTAGTTTATATTCCTTGCTGTCAAAGTTAAACCTTCTGTTCTTTAATCTTCCTTGTTATATTACTAAATGGCTGCCGCCATTTAATATCATTTCCAAGCAGCATGCAAGAGTTTAAATGATTACAATTGAAGTCTTTATGAAGACGTTCGAATGCATTGTTATTTCAAGTTAGCTAAAAGAACTAAGAATTTACGACGTAACCGACGCAAATTGAAACCTTAGGATTTCTAGGACGTGACGTAGTTAGAACATGACAGTGCGTAATGTTACCATACGTTACTTACCAAAATAGCAGAGGAAGCCGATAAACAAGCTGACGGCAAGTGGCCACATATCGACTAGCATGGCGACGAAAAATGATGTTAAAAGGGCTGTACCCTCCACAGGGGCAACGATGAAGTAGGAGATGAGCCAAGGCTTAATATATTCCGTTCTCTCCTATAAATAATAATAATAATAATAGTAATAATAATAATAATAATAATAATGATAATGCACAAAAAAGTATATTTTAAGAATATACACACACTACTTATGTATATAACGTCTGTCTGTCCGTCAATATCTCTCTCTCTCGCCATATACATATATATATACATATATACATATATACATATATACATATATACATATATACATATATACATATATATACATATATATATTTGGCGTCATTTTCTTTTTTGGTAACGAGGAGCCGCAAAACATGGATTCTGGCCTCACCACGTGTTAGAGTAGTTTTATCTAAACTAAACAACTGGGTTTCCTCACGTACTCTGAAGATATCAGTAAGACGACTAAAACATTCAACTGAGTGCAGACATTGAGAGTAAACATTCTTCCATTATCACCATCTTTTGATTGCCAATTTTATAATGGTATGGTCTGTGTCGAGCGATTTCATAGCAAACTTACTCTGAGAATCCCAATAAGTAACATGATGCTCAGCAGAATCTTCAAAGCAGCTAGGGAAGCAAACAATCTGTATGCAACGCGGACCGTATCTGCAAAAAAATATGATATTTATTATTAATATTAATATTCTTAAATATTTCATTTATTATTTTATATAATAAGTTAATATGCACAAATTAGGAGTAGAATTACGACTTCATCATGATTTCGGATCTCACATCTTTATAACACAAGTGAGGCATCTAACAATATCATGATTTTGTTTTATTCCTATCGCTTTCTGTCACTAAAAATGATTAATTGATACTTTTCAATCCTTAAAAAATCTTTAAGTATGAAAACTCATTCAAATCTTTTTAAAATAGAATTTGGTAAAGCTTTTTATCTGGGGAAGAGCAATATCCTAAGCGATCAAATGTGGTTAACTGTAGGTATGCGAACAATAAAAAGTTAACTAAGGTTTATCCAACTTCTTAACTAGGATACGATACATTGCTACGGTTACTTAACTAGGATACGGTGTATTTCGTCTAGAATTGAGATCCATTTTGGCTATATACAAAAACAGAGGATTCTTTCAAATGTGATAAACTTTAATTTTTAGTTGTAGGATGGGATAACACACAAAACAACAATTATCTTCCTTATGAATTTGAAGTTGATATTTTTATGCCGTTACATTCCTTCTGATCCTCAGCTCTTTCTAACGTTTATTCGATCTCTAATATTTTATATAACTACTCTTATTATTGTTATTAAGTTTAAAAGTTAAGTCATGAAACATATTCTTATTATTTTTTCGTTTTGTAATTGTTTGCCTTTTTGTTATTTTCCGATTTTAATTATTTAGATATTTTTAAAGCATTAATTGCTCTTAACTGCGTCATATTTTGATATATGTTATTGTCGTAGGCTAATCTTTGATGTATTTTTAAATAAGTGATTAATTAAACAAATATACTCACCAAAATCCCTTTTCTTGTGAAATTGTTTTTCGCCTGGGTGTAGACAAAATACAATCAGAGTAGCTACAGCAATGACCTGTGAAGAAGAAAAAACACACATTAAATTGAGACACTAAATGCTTAAAAAAGTAACAGACACCTACAAATATACAAATATTCGTTAAGGGAAATTAAGAGAAAAACATTATCCCTCTAATAACATTTTAAAAATACGTGAAAATTGTTAGGTATCTGTTTGATATGTGCACGAAGCCATATGTAGAAGACTGACACGACATTGATAATATTCAGAAAAACACTAACAAAGAAATGAGCCTGACGTGATGAAGATACACTATAGAAATTTTAAAGTAAATGTTGGGCAGTGGTTTAATTCATACTTATATTAAAAAATGGTACAAAATTGTCTGAAATATCATCATACAATGTAATAAATTAGAGAGGTTTGAGTATGTCTTTGAGATATTTATATTTAATTCTAGCAGGAGCATGTTTTCCTAGATTTAATAATCTGCTCCCTGGGCAGGATGGAAGAAGGAAGATTTTTTTAAAGCTGAATTCATATATGGTAAATTAAGTCTGCGATGAATTTGTTTATTGGCTCTCTTCATTCGCTCACATGGTGCTTCCGAGTGGCATGTGAGCTGACAAAGCATTGGTTTAAATTGAGGTATTCGCATGAGCGTGGAGTTTAGGGCCCCTTCACACGGAAACCTTCCTCTCTCGGTGTCAGTGGCGGAGGCTGTGTGTGAAGGGGTCTGCCGCTTCTCAGTGGCGCCACCGAGGGGCTCCGTGTGAATGCATCCGATTAAAGACACCCGTGTGAAGGCACCGGTGTGAAGACTCCCGTGTGAAGGCAACTGTGTGAAGACACCTGTGTAAAGGCATTCGTGTGAGGGGATCGGTGGAAAAGCATTGGTGTGAAGGCAGCCGCGCGAAGGCAGCCGTGCGAAGGCAGCGGTGTGAAGACAGCCGTGTGAAGGCAACCGTGTGAAGGCATCGGTGTGAAGGCATCGGTGTGAAGGCGTCCGTGTGAAGTCATCCGTGATAAGACACCCGTGTGAAGACACCCGTGTGAAGGCACCCGTGTGAAGGCATCGGTGTGAAGCCAGCCGTGTGAAGGCATCCGTGTGAAGACACCCGTGTGAAGACACCCATGTGAAGACACCCGTGTGAAGACACCCGTGTGAAGACACCCGTGTGAAGCCAGCTGTGTGGTGGCACCCGAGTGAAGACACCCGTGTGAAGGCTGTTGCGCTCACCGTTAAGAGGCAGGAGATGGTGAGCGAACCCTGGCGCAGGGTGAAGCAGTGGCAGCAGCGGGCGGGTGGAGGGGGCTCGGCTAATGGGAAGGGCCGCACGGGGCCTATGCTATAGGGCGGCGGGTGGCCGTGGGTCTTGCGCTCGCCGGGCAGCGGCGACCAGGGAGGGGACGCCGGCGTCGCCAACTCGTCCCCCACCGCCGGACGCTTCCCGCAGCTGCACAGGAGACTCATCTGCGAACACAGCGATTCAATCAATCAATCAAATAAATAAATAAATAAATAAATAAATAAATAAATAAATAAATAAATAAATAAATAAATAAATAAATAAATAAAAGTTGACTAGTAAAAATTTATTCAAATAAATAAATAACACCTTCATATTTTAGTCTTTCAGTTTTTAACGCGACAGTCCGCGAACGGGGCAAGGCCTACCAGCAGCGACCCGGCTTTGCGGCCATGGGTTAAGGGGGAACGTGTGGTTAGTACGAAGACATCCCGACACCGTATTTTGGTCTTCTCAACCTGAGAAGTGTTTTTTCTCATTGTTACACTGCAACTTATACTGGGACATGGAAAACGCACACTATAGTCTTGCTCGACCGGCAATTGAACACGGGATTGCGTCATAGAAAGCTAGTACGCTGACCAATGAGATAAACCGCGAGGGTATATACGTTTTTAATTAAATAAATTTACTTAATGGAATAAACATATTTAATTGATTGATAGATATTTCATTGATTGATAATTGATTGATTGATTGATAGTGTAGTAATTCCGGGCACGTCAGCTGCTAAGGTGTCTAGGAAGAATAGTGTACGCTTTTACCGCGAGAGGTGGGGGTCATCTTTCCACGCTGGAAACTACACGTCAACGTGGGCATTTTCCTTAACCAGATATCTCCCGACAGCGGGTCACCGTCCCAACCTCTACAAGTTTCCGACCGGTCTTCCGTCATGGTCTCCCGACATGTGTGGTAGTGTAGTGCATGTATGTTGCGTGCGAGTACAAGTAGGACCAGTAAGAGGACGAAAAGATGGCGCAGGGTCCTTTGTCCGTTTGATAGTTTTTTGTTTACTTTGAAGTGCCCCGTTGTTTTATAACGCTATGGATTCATTGCGTTAACGTACGGCAAACTAGAGTTTGGTGCGCACGAACGGTAAAGTAAATCCAGCAACAATGAAAAAATAATGAATTGATAAATAAATGAGCAAATAGACAATTAAAGTAGGTACTAGTTTAGTTTTCTTTCTCGAGTGCTAAAGAATTTATATTCATCACGTGCAAATACTATGAGAATATCATTGGAAGATTAAGTTTGCATCGCAATTTGCAATGAAGTGCGTGACTTTCATCACATTGGTCATTTAGAAATATAATTATAAGTCCTTTAAATTTTGCCATCTCAGGCCGAGAGTATAAATTCCCATTCTCAATCGATTCATCCTCGGACATTGTCACCTGAACTGGCGAGATACTAACATACTCTAAAAGAAGGTATTCACCAGCACAAAATTGATAGTTTGCTCTGAGATTACTTTTAAAATCGTAAACAAGTCCAATTGTTTGACTGGAGTCCAGATAACTCACGTTACTTTTTTTATCTCAAAGAAATCTGATACGCTGCATGACTCAAAGTTAGGAAATAAAGGCATGGTATTTCACCAATTGTTTTCTTGACATCGAATCAGAAAAAGCCACGATAAATCTTGGCACCTATTTTTTAATTGTAAAAATAATCTATGAAATCACCTCATGTCATTCTTTGAGGAACACATGATGCGTGCTGGCACTGGCGATCGTAATACGATTATATACGTACGTTACATAGATTATGTTAAACTATTCGTCATAATGAGGGGTCAACATATTATCGCGAACATTTCAAGATGATATTTTTTGACTTCTATCGTAAATGAAGAATTTGGACATGCATCGCTAGAGGTCCTACATGCTTGATGATCTTAAAAGCATAATTCAAAAAGAGAACTCAATTTAACTCTGAGCCAGCATTGCCCCAAAGTTTGGTGTGACTGTTTCCGGGAGATCTGAGGTTCGAGACCCGACGATGGCAGAATTTTCGACACGAGCTAGGTTGTTTTCAGCCATTGTCTGGAGTAAAATGCTAACGGACGGTTGCTTTGAACAGTATTTTTTACTGTCAGGCAAATGTTCGAGTAGTAACAAAACAAATGGACCACGGATCGCGAGTTATCTCTCCTTCTTCGTCTTCTTTTTCTTTTTCCTCTTCTATTTCTTCTTCTTCTTCTTCTTCATCTTCTTTTTTTACCCTACCCTCTCCCCTTACTCATACACTCACTTCGACGCACTACTATACCACACATGTTGGGGGACCAGGAGAGAGCTTAGAGCTTGTCCTGGCTGGGGCGGTGCCCCGCTGGTGGGAGATACCTGGTTGAGGAAACAACGCAAACCACGGTAGATTGGCGACGGATCTCATCATCCAGTGGGGGAAGACAAATCACCACCTCAAGAGTAAAAGAAATGCACTATACTTACAGGACTAACGACCTTAGCGTTTGACGTGCCCAAAATCACTAACAATCAATCAATCAACCAATCATAGATAATATATTGATTACACTTTTCAATTGTCACGAACTCATTCAAACTTACGCGAGAATTACCGATATTTTGAAGAAAAATGTACATGTAATTATTTAAATATTTAACTCTGAAGAACATATTTTAATCCGAAAAAATATATTTTTACTAATATAATGGTTATTCAGAATCCTCCTAAGGGTTTCGGCGAAGTGAACAAGTTATACAACTCCCTCCGACTGCGGATGCGAGGGTTTCTGGGATGAGAGTGATTCCCTCTTCATCACTATTCTTGATTCCCCTCTTGAATGAGCACGGGGGGGGGGGCTTGCTTGTTTAGTCGGTCCGTAGCAACGAGCTAGAATATACTACATAGAGTGGCTGAAGCGCCTCCATCTTTGAAGAAAATTGAACACGTGTGTTTTGCAGTCAAAGCAGCGCCCTCTGGGAAAGAAAGTATTCTATATTGAGATGTATGTAACCCTGCCCCTGGCAGGTCTCAGCTGTGCACGGTTTCATCCAATCGGGAGCTTAAACGTTACAATAGTGACGTTTAACCTTCCGATTGGATAAAACTGTCAACAGTTGATACCTGCCAGGGGCAGAGTTGCAAAAATCGCAGTATAGCATTACATTTGGCGCTGGTTATGAACGGATAAACTGCCACTCGTATGTTATGACTTCAAAAAACATGGCGGCCACAAGTTCGGCGAGCCTCCACGAAGAGCACAGAAACCAGAGGGACAGCCACTCTTTCTAGTATATTCTTGCTCATTGGGCCGGTAGTGACAGCGCATCTCAGAGGTCATTTCGAGCGTCTGAGAATAACAAACCGAACACAGTGTCCTGTCCCTTATCTTTGACCCCTCGTGAAAGAAAAGATGTTCAGTAATAGCTACTAACAGGCCAAAAGTTAAATATCGAGACGGAGCGTAGCGGAGCAGAGATTTTTAATTCGGACAAGACAGTAGTAAGACTAACATTTCGTGGTATGATCAGCATTTTATCGGTCACCATAAAATCTAACGATTTGTGCAAAAAAAGTACATTACTGCTGCAAAACAAGTAAATTCTGTTGCTGCGGCACTTAAGTGTGATATCGTGGAGGGATGATTAGAATTTATCTATTTAAAAAATATTCATGTGTCGTGGTTCGAGAAAGATGGGCGCATATAATTCTCCTTTATGTAAATATGCCTTATGACAGAAATGGCTTTCAGAGATGAAGTTGGTGCGTCGACTTCCAGTGGCGACACCTTGACATCGTCAGTATATATGACTACTATTTGGTTGAATGTCAGGAAAATGAGGTTAATTTCCTTAATATACGTATTTCTAATTGTAATATTATTAATACAACTATTGTCAATAATTATACCAAAAACTAATGGGGCACATTTATTCTGCATTGTTTGATTCTGATTTGTTTTGTTCATCGCCAAGTTTTTTTCTTATCAAACATTTAACATTGCGCTGAATCGATGGTTGTTTATTTACGTTGCTAAGGACGTTAAATGTTTTAACATACAGGTATTTACGCGTGCACTTAACCAACTGTAGGGGGTTAATGTTAACAGGGGTTAAAAACGCATGTTACCGACAGATAATACCTAATTCACGAATTCACTGTAGCTCTGCCGCCATTTCGCTGAGTATTTTTAGAGCATTCGACATTCATTTTGTATGTTATCTGATGCAGGTCTAATTGTTCACTGTGTTTGCATAGTATATATAGATTTAAAGTAATTTAGTTTTGAAGAATACGCCGATATAGTGATCTCGCTCGATATCCGACAGATACCTCAAAACAGGCGCAAGACCTAATTTTGTAGTTCATTTTCAAAATATAAAATACAAGTTTAAATACTCAAATTTTAAAGATTAAAAGTGAAGCTACTGGTTTATCTGTCTTCTTCATCAAAACATTTATTCGTGGGAACGACATCTAGCGGTACAAAATTTCCTATGATCTATACGCGAGCTACAACGCGCGGATATAGTTTGAACTGAGTTTGGGGTTTCGGACCAATACTACCTATATCCCTATACAGTATTTGAGTAACTAGCGAGTGTGTGAATGTTCGGATGTGCAGTTCTGCCACTCACGGTTAGACCAGTTCCCGTCCACCAAACGAGACGCAACTCGGTCTCCTCATGGGGAACTGATAGCTTGTTTTCGAATCCAGACAGAAAATTCTAAGAAATTTTCAAAAACATGCTTTTGCGTGCTTTAGCGCTGCGATCTGAGTGGGTATACGGAGAATTAAACCAATACCATCTAAATAGATCTATGTAGGTGGCGTTAA
The DNA here is from genome assembly GCA_017312745.1 of Gryllus bimaculatus. Classification (NCBI taxonomy): domain Eukaryota; kingdom Metazoa; phylum Arthropoda; class Insecta; order Orthoptera; family Gryllidae; genus Gryllus; species Gryllus bimaculatus. The sequence continues at coordinate 3,033,637 of BOPP01000154.1, forward strand.
TTAAACCCCAGTACTCCGTGGTTATTTTCAGTCCGCAACGTCATAATTGTCTCCCATAAGAATGCTAGTTGTTGAGAAACGAGCAATTTCAAATGAAAATCATGCGGCAGAATTTGTTGTGAGTTTATAATATTTGTATTTCATGCGTATTTTTTTACAATAAATTTGCATATTACCTTCGAATATTAAATTTGAAGAACATCAAGTAAATATGAAGAAAAAAGAACTGTTAGTATTTCTAGAGAATATATTTCTTGACTGTGCAAATATTGATTTTCAATTTAATTTGTCTTACAACGTATTCACGTAAACAAACATACAAAATTGTCACCTTCAGAACATAGATCAAACTGAGTTTGTGATGATTTAAAATCTTAGTGAATTAGGAGACAAAAATATGCTAGTGTTGAGCTTTTCAGGAAAATCAAATGTAGTTTTAAAAGATTTCGTGACATAATTTTCCGAACTAATTCTTACGATCATATATCAGCATTGGAATAACAAAGAAAAACAGTTTAATGGAGAACATTTATGTTCACATTAGAAAACAAAATTTAAAAAATATAGCTGTATAAAATTCTAACTATTCGCATCATTTATACCACCACGGCGATTATAGTTCTGATTTGTAATATTACCAGTTTATATCCTGCATGGAGGTAATATACATGGCCATTAGGCGTTCGAAATTTTTGAATGGGAGTATAACATTAACAGCTACTACTATTCATTGGAAGTCCAATACCAGATACTGTAAGATCATATTTGAGCAAAGCAAAACATAAAAGAAATGAAGTGTGAAAGAAATTTTCAGCACAAGAAAATAATTTTAAAACAGTTTACAGTATCTGCGACGTCACATGCAACTAGTAGGTCGTATTATATGAGCATATGGAGAGCATTAGCCATGGAATTCTCAAAATAAATTTATTTTAAATATGAAATAACATCAGGAAGACTTTTTTAATATGATTGATTTTGTTTGAGGGGAAAATGAGAACTTTGTACTAGTAGCTATCACTAAATACGGATTTTATGTTGAAAACTTTAAAATAGTTTTAGTTGTGCAAGGTCCTTCACCTTTCGCCACCGTGGCGCTACACGCGAGTGCGCAGTAGTTAACTAAGATAGCCTGGTTAAAATATTTTTTAGGAACGAAAAAATAATGATCGTGAATCCGTTCTCCGTAAACAATCAAAAACCCTGAACTGTACTCTGAAAAATTACATTATTCTTTTAAGAAAGGTAATCATGAAAAACATTCATATTTTCGAAACGTGGCCTAACTTGTAGGATACAAGAAGAAAAAACCTAAGAATTCCGAATGTGTTTTACCTGCTGAAGTGGACCCGGGCGTCAATTGAATTTCATCTATAATTTCAAAAGAGAAGTAAGTCTACTTTTTTCGTAAAAAATATTTGAGATTTCTTTCCTTTGTCATTCTTCAAGCTGTGGATCAGTGTCAAAATGAAACTTGCCAATTTAAAGTTTGTGTTCTATTGCTACCTCCAATCTCCAATGCCTAGAAAAATAGAGGAAGAAGTCCAGAACTATCTTCTGCTCTTCACAACGAAGAAGTCGACACCTTCACAAGTGTAGTTCGACGGCGGATCTCACCATTAAGAAGAAGAACACCATCACATAAAAAAACACGCACTTCACTTACGGTAATAATGACCAATGTATTTGACGCGTCTGTAAACCCGAAATAATAAACCTATCAACCGTTTACACCACGTGTTACACCGCGTGTTAAACCGCATGTGATAAAATATGAAAGATTTTGACGAGTAGAAACGAGGCAACCCGCAAACATCAGTCTGCATTGTTGTCAGGCATCCCTTCCCCGTGGACATTTTGTGGGTTGAGATCAATAAACCGAGTTAACGCCCGTAATACGTACAAGATTTTATTTTTTCCTTCTTTTTAATGAGTCAGTTTTGCTTATTTACTAATTAACTAGATGTTAACATAACTGTGTTTGTCTTTTCATATATCCTTCTCACAATTTCCTCCATAGGAAAACAAAGCAACATCATTCAACTGTTTTCATATTTCCCTCGTAACCACAATCTACCACGATCCTCTCGATTCAGATAAGGTATGGAGGGGATATCGACCTCCCTAACGAAGCAATAACAATCAATAACGTGTCAGTAAAATTATCGTTATTTATGCAAGGGCAATATAATGGTTCTAATGATCGAGTGGCGACAAAAAAACGAAGGCCTTTGGCTCGGGGGTTTTTTTGTTACCCGAGATCACATATAATTTTGTTTCTTACGTAATTTTAAAGATTTAAGTTGACTTATTTACTAATTAACTAGTTGTTAAGTTGACAGTTTGTTTTTTTGTTTCCATCCCATAATTCCTGTTCATTAATTCACTTGATAAGAGAACACCAGTTGAATGGGTGTAAACCAGAACGGTATAAGTGATATTTTAGTAATTCTGAGAAAAATGTGTTTATTTTAGACTATATTTCAGTGACAATGTATTTTTATGTTTTTAATGAACAATTAAAGTTCCCTGATTTTAATTATGAAACAAAGCCCCACGAATTTACCGTGATATTGACTGAAATAAACAGACTTCTCAGAATGTATAAAATGTCACTTATACCGTCTGGTTTTCGTTCATATAACATCAATAAATTGTTTTCATATTTTCCTTGTAACCACCTCTTAATCCAGGTAAGTTATACAGTGCATATCGAGCTGCATATCGAAACAATTACAAGCGATAACATGTCAGTAAAAAATACATTATTGTAAACTTACCGTCTGTAGTAGAAGGCGAAGAGGCTGGAGAGTCGATGAAACACCGATCCCCCAATTCACGAAACAACTGATCTACGACATCGCGTAGTTTTCGCATATATACCTAAGTCTGAAGTCCTCCCACTACTCTCAAAACAAGCAGCAATAGTGTGGTAGATTGTCATCATCAGAACTGATTGATGTGTCACCATATTCCTTTGATAAAAAGAGACAGAGGACAACGTGGCCGTGAATGGTTGAATGGGGAAGCAACAAGAACGAACGCTATCTGAAACAGACAGCACTTCTGATGAATATCGCGACACAGATTACCGGTTGTAGGTACTTGGATAGAAGCCACAGGCCAAACACGCTGCCTGCATTTTGTGGACTTCGCTTAAATGGATGGATGTTACATCATGCTGATTGGGTTTGGTAACTTCCTGCAGAATCTTCATCATATGTAGGATTTTTATTTAACGATTAACTGTCCGATATAAACTAGGTCTGTCCAACATGCAACCCAGTACGTTAAATTGTATGGAGCGCTTGATATTACAAATATTGAATGTAAGCAAGGGCAGTGTACAGGAAAGTAAAATTGTCAAAAATGTTCTAATTTTTCTTTGGACTTTTGGAACGGATAGAGCTGAATGGACTGAATAACAAGTTATCAACACGATTTAGAAGTATTGTTTTAATTATTCAAACATTACACAATTGTACTTTTTTAATTTGGCGATAATATTTACATTATGGGCGTTTTAATACAGTATTGGATTTGTACTCTCAATTCCTTCAAATGATTTCTTTTGGAGTTTCTGAAAAAATCAATTTGTTTTGTAAAAAGGAGCTTAAAATTGCGTATTTTCAGAAACTAAAAAACGGTTCCTTTTTGTTTTCTTTACACTTTTTTTGATAGTGCTAAATCTCTTCTTTCTCTTCCTGTTTTTCCTCTTCATTTTCATTTATGTTTCCTTTCTCTTATTTTTTCCCTTCCTCTTCCCACTTTTTTTCGTAAATTGAAGATGTTCGCCCCTAAGCCGCCATCCTTATTCAGGTTTTTCTGGTTTACTCAATCGCTTAAGGCGTATGCCGGGATGGTCCCTAGTTGCTCTCCCAGACGTAAATGTACAGCTTGTCCTCCCCTCTTAAAATGTTACTACTCTAAATGTATGTAAATTTCCAGTGGCTAGGCGAAGAAGCAGTACCCTATGGCCTGAGCCTCGCCATTAATAAAGGCATTATTATTATTATTATTATTATTATTATTATATTAAATTCACTCAGTAACATGGCATAAACGCTCTTATGATGTATTATTTTGATTTAAAAAGTTTGTACAATTGTATTTTTGTAAATATCTCTCACGTCGTTAATATTTACAATATTTACACAACGAACATTTTTATATATAACTGCATTTGTGAGAACAAGTATTTCAAATTATTTTCTGTGAAGGTTCTCGAAAAATCAAATGTTTTCGGAAAAAATGAATTAAAACCACGCATTTTTAGAATACGTTTTATGAAATATACGCTAATACGTTTTATGAAATATAGCAAACATTTGCAATTAAAATTTGGATAGAGAGTCAATTTTTACTCTTCTGTGATATTGTTAAATTCATATTTTAATTCTGATTCACGTGATCGATTTGTCTACCACGAGGATTGGTCTAGCCTTCTGTAAGTAGGGGAGAAAAAAATGTGGATACCAATCATTCATTCCCCTGGCAGCCTCACGTTATGTAGTGCCAAAGGCCAAAATCTGACTAGTGGTGGTTTTCACCTCTGAGGCTATGCCAAGATCAAGTCAGTGCCCTCAAAGCGTTGTGGATCACGTCTCGCGGTGATCTACTGACCATCTCGTTAATTGCTCTTAAGACCTCTATTAAACTCCACACCCAGTGTGTAAATTACGATGGCCCAATTGAGTGTTGCTATAAGGTAAGTGCATAAAAGGAACTTTTTAATCCTATGAGGAAGTGTAGGGTACCCAGGGTGGTCTTAAAACGCCTATTTAGTTATTTATTTATGTAAAAACAGTTAAAAACTGTGTATGACATGCTATGGGGAGAAATTAATTTGAAGTTACATTTATGCCCAGTAGGAAAATAAGGGGCTATCTTGCTCGAGGATCAGGGAAACTGGACGAAAACTTGATAGAGATAATTTTACTTCGGACTTAAATTTTTGTATCGAACTTTAATCGTCTAATGTCATCTGGCAAGGTGTTGTAAAATAATGTACACGTATTATATGTGAATTTTTTGTAGTGAGCTGTTGATACTGTTACCTGATGAAGGTGATTACTACGTCGAGTGTTGTAGTTATAGACAACGGCGTTTGCTGAAAATATATTCCCTAGGAATTACTTACTTACCATGTATTTAATAGGCAAGTGTATCTATTAAATGTAGCATAAAGAAAATGATGTAATGAGAAATCCTGGTTTTGTGCGTGTTTGATGCCAAAAACATAGCGTCTGTCTGTACGTGAGTCCATCTGTCTTCCTGTGGTCTACTTAGCTCCTAAACCGTTCAAACGATTTTCATTAAAATTGATTACTTTTGCCTTTTTTAACTTCTGATACCTAGTTTTGCCATTTTGTCTTTTTTTACTATTTTCTGTCTTTTACATAATTAATTTGCTTTTTTCTTCTCCTGGCACCGATCTCAATCAAGTTGGAGTCTTAAGTAACCCTGCAATCTTGGAGAACACGAAAGAATCGGTCGTTTTTTGTCCATTTGAGGAAGCAGAGGTTATGTTAACAACCTAAACAAATAAGAAATAATACCAGTCAATATTTTTCATTCATACCGACAAGCTTTATTTTCTCGCGAGGAATCCTATCCTACCTTTGAATGTGCCCTCCATTCCCCTTATTTCTCAAAATTCGCTTACTTAACTGTGGAAACATATTTTCATGCAATGCTGACATTTATAATTTCAACACACGTCGTAGAAATGACGTTCATCAAGTGTCAGTATCAACAGCTCACTACCAGGACTCCGCATACAATACATGTTCGTTACTTAACAACGCATTGTCAGATGACTTTAAACAAGTGAAGTCGGTACTCTTATTTAAGTTACATCCTGCAGCATAACTATTTCTATACAATTACGCTGTACTGGTCATAAAAAAGAAAAATAATGTTTATTTTAACAAAACAGTGATATATAATGAATTAGTTTACATTTGTATTTTAAAAAAGTCGTAATATTCTTGTAACAAATAATGTACTTCATTTCGATCAGGTTTTTCTCCAGTTTTCCTGATACATTGAACAATTGCTGAGATGGCTCCTTGTTTTGCTTCTAGACGTAAATGTAGCATCACTACGCGCACGTTTTGTTGAATTCTCCTTTTGCTTCTAGTGGTAGGAGTAGAGGTAAAGGCGAGTTACTATTTTGTTAACAATGCAGAAAAATCAAAATTGCTGTTTGTTTACCATTGCAAATAAGTTTTCTATAACTCAGGAACGAAAATGACTTTTTTTCAAATATTGCTAATCTCCCCTTTTTTAAATTTTGTTTATTTATCATTTATAAAAAAATATTTATTTATCATTAACTTTTACTCAGCCTTCCACTATTTATAGTTAAAATGATGGGAAGGTATTCTGGAACTCAAGAAAACGTGCGCTTATGATATTCTCCCCCCCCATAGGTTACATACTGTTTTTGACTAAATAAATAAAATAAATAAATCCTACTTTTGAATGTGCCCTCCAACCCCATTTGAAATTCGTAGCCATCACACCGGATGGCCATGTCGAATAAAGATTACAAGGAAACGATCTTGCCCTTGCTCGTTAAGAGTTAATGAAAATTTTAGAGTTAGAATGATTTATTTTTAATATAATTGTTTATAATTGTATATTAAATTTTATAATTAATTATTATATATTTATTATTATTATATATTTATTATTATTATATATTTATTATTATATATATTATTATATATATTATTATATATTATTATATTATTATATATTATTATATTATTATTATATATTAATTTTTATTATCATTATTTTTTTAAAATTCCTTTTAAATGTTATTTTTCATCGTTTACGTGCCTTTATGCACCTTCCTAATTTAGCTACAATAAACACCTTTTTGATGCCTATTTTTATAAATATAAATGCCCTTTTGCCTACGTATTTTGTTTAAAATAAATGCCTGGACCTTCGAGCTCAATAATAACCTTCGCCAAAGCCGAACCTTATCGCCTCGGCGACTTCGTGTGAGTCGGATGAGCGGCAACGCTGAACCCTAGCCGTGAGAAAAGAAACAATTCCTCGCAAGCTGATTGCTTCAGAGCAGGTGACATGACATACCACAGCACGTGGCGGGAGAACAGTCAAAGTCACTTACACGCTGCCGGTACTGTTGCTATTTACTTACCTTGCCGCAACAGTGTCTGTTTTTTACTAAATAATTTGACGAGTGCGTCTTCTTTCTACATCATCTGCTTCATTATTACCCTCACAATCATTTTCGTCATTAAAAAGTTAATAAATATTAATAATGTCTGAACGTCCCACACATAAACATTGGGTGAAAATAGTTGCAAACTATAACTCATTTGCCACTGCGTTTTACGCTAGGTACATGGTAAAAACTCATTTCTGATAATATATAAATATTCTTATCCTCGTAAGCGTGTAATAATATTATACCGACTTATACTTGTGTGTGCATTAATTGCACAGAACATTAAAATAATTTAATTTAATTTTTTCATAGATTTGAAAAGGTGGACAATTCTGTCAACTACGATTAGAGGTAAATCTTTTAAAAATATAGGAAAGAAACCGGGCCGGGTCCCCAATTTGTTTTCGAATACTTTTAAATCCAATTTGCTGTACAACTGACTCAAAATATATGCATACCTTGCTTATTTATTCGTACAAATGTTATATGCTATTTCAAATTATTGGCCAAGTAGTTTAAGAATAAAATAACGTTTTTCGCAAACATTTCTTGTAATCTTTATTCACATGGTCATCCGGTGTGATGGCCTACGAATTTTGAGAAATAGGGAAGTGGAGGCTACATTCAAAAGTAGTAATAGGATTCCTCGGCGAGAAAATAAAGCTTGTCCGGTATGAATAAAAATATTGACTGTTATTTCTATATTGTTTAGGTTTTAACATAACCCTCTCTCCCAAAGCAAAAAACGACGCGATTCTTTCGTGTTCTCCAAGATTGCAGGGTTACTTAGGCTCCAACTTGATGAGATCGGTGCAGGAGAAGAAAAAAGCAAATTAATTATGTAAAAGACAGAAAAAGTAAAAAAAAGACAAAATGGCAAAAAGTGTATCAGAATAAAAAAGCAAAAGTAATCAATTTAATGAAAATCGTTGAACGGTTTAGGAGGCTAAGTAGACCACAGGAAGAGCAGATGGACTCACGTACAGACAGACGCTATGTTTTTGGCATCAAACACGCACAAAACCAGGATTCTCAATACATTATTTTCTTTATGCTACATTTAATAGATACACTTGCCTATTAATTACATGGTAAGTAAGTATTTCCTAGGGAATATATTTCAGCAAACGCCGTTGTCTATAACTACAAACCTCGACGTAGTAATCACACTTCATCAGGTAACAGTATCAACAGCTCACTACAAAAAATTCACATATAATACTGTACATTATTTTACAACACCTTGCCAGATGACATTAGACGATTAAAGTTCGATACAAAAAATTTAAGTCCGAAGTAAATTATCTCGATCAAGTTTTCGTCCAGTTCCTGATCCTCGAGCAAGATAGCCCCTTATTTTCCTACTGGCATAAATGTACTTCAAATTAAATTTCTCCCCATAGCATGTCATACACAGTTTTTAACTGTTTTTTACATAAATAATAAAACTAAATATGGCGTTTTAAGACACCCCTGGGTACCCTAACAGCTTCTCATAGGATTAAAAAGTTCCTTTTATGCACTACCTTATAGCAAACTCCATTGGGCCATCGTAATTTAACACTGGTGTGGAGTTTAATAGAGGTTTAAGAGCAATTAACGAGATGATGATCACGCGAGACCGTGATCCACAACGCTTTGAGGGCACTGACTTGATCTTGGCATAGCCTCAGAGGTGAAAACACACTAGTCAGATTTTGGCCTTTGGCACTACATAACGTGAGGCTTGCCAGGGGAATGAATGATTGGTATCCACATTTTTTTCTCCCCTACTTACAGAAGGCTAGACCAATCCTCGTGGTAGACAAATCGATCACGTGAACAGAATTAAAATATGAATTTACC
>BOPP01000154.1:3042713-3057970 GCA_017312745.1 Gryllus bimaculatus
AGCCAGAGGCAGAAGACAGTAGACAGGAATATCAAAAAAGAGATAGAGGGACACAGGTACAGACAGAGAGAAAGAGAAGAACATCCGGAAATCCGAAGAAGACAAAAGTTAGGGAGACCATTCCTTCCCCTCCTCCTAAAGACTTGTCATTGATACATTTATACCCGCACTAGAAATGTCTTACAGGAGTATCTTAAATATATCGTTGAACAGCACTCGACAAAAGACATACAACAGCGTACGCAACGAGAACAAACACAACGATTCTGACAATGATAAATATTATGTTTCTTGAGTCATTATAGGGACCTCTAGCTGTTATATGCCTTTTCCTGGGACATTATCTGCGCAATTGAGGTTATTTTTGAACCTAAGGAAAGTACCTCAACCAGAGCCCGCTTCCTAATACGAACCCTTGATTTGCCTGCTCTTTTGAGTTCCGTTTGAAACGTACTAAAATTGTAGTTCTTTGATAGAACGCACCCGAGTCAAGCGATAGTGACTTTATCTTCATTTGTTTGCCGGACAGTGGGCCATAAGTGGGAACAGTGAAAAGCAAAGTTTTTTCGAGTGCTTATTCTCAACAGTCTGATATCGATACTTCATCTACTAACCATTTCATTACTTTGAAAGCGGACATAAAAGCTATTGATGTGTGGTAATGTAATTTATTTTACTTGCCTCGTAAAATTGTTATTGGAAATTGGAATATAAACACGCTGGTTTCGAACCCGAGTTTCCCAAACGTTTCTAACGCATACCTCATTTTTTCGTGTTGCTAAGAATGAAACAAATAAGGTTATTTTACACCTCTGTAACCTTCGGAGGCTAATAAAAACCAAGAGCATCATCTGGAGCCAATCGGTTAAGAGAGGGCAGGAAGAACAAAAAGGTCAAGAAACATTATCATTATTTAATCCCCAGAAAAAGTCAAAAAACAGATATATTTAAGAGAATTTTTAAGATAAACAGAAACGAAAAAGGAATATTCCGGAGGGGAATTCGAACGACAGGTCTTCTGGCTCGTCCGCATGGGGAAGTGTTACCAGGGATATACGAGTTATCCTTCCTTGGTTATGAAGATGCAGGGTTGCACGTTTTGCAGGGTAAAATTCTGAGAGCGTCTGTAGGAGAATTATGTGTCTAATGTGTTCACTGCTGAGATTAAGTAGAATGTGCTGGGGGTAGAAAAATTTGCTTAATATGTGATTTTTGTTACACCGTGAATATATAGACTACACTAGGTGATCAAAAGTATCGGATGCGAATCTGAAAATGACTTAACCAGTTCGTAGCGCCCTCCATCGGTAATTGCTGAATTCAATAGGGTGTTGGCCGCATCCTTAGTCTTCCACTCTCGCAGACATATTCTCAAATCAGGTATTGAATAACACTTTGATAACATAATGTAATGTACAAGACATATATTTGCGGCGATGTGTAAGCGGTTAGCGTACTGGACGGTTATACCCAAATTGGCGGGTTCAAACCCGATCGAAGCCGGGTTTTTAAGGCGAAAAAATCCTTCGTACGCCTTCCTTCGGAGGGAAGTAAAGCGGCTGGCCCATGTTCGTAGATTTACTTGCATGTAAAAGATCCTCAAAGCCTAAATGACGCCCTGAGCTAAATTCAAATCAGCCTGTTTCTCGCCCAAGAAATATCTCCTTTTCTCTCCTAGCTGGTGAAAGGAGCGTAGCGAAATTTGCGGTGGTCAGACGGGAAGAGCGGGCCTGATGGCCCGAGTCTCGCCACGTAAAATAAGGCAAATTCAATTCAATTCAATGTATGACAATTTCTTATGTATTAAGATGTTAGACTTGTATTTTGTAAGAGTACACTGAGTTCAATCTATTTGTAGTTGGTTCGTTTATTTTTACCCATTCTTTAAAACGTGTCCGAGGAGCTCATATTTAGAAAACCTGTTTTTTAAATTCCACAAAATCTCAAGGAAACGATCCTACCCTTGCTCATTAAGAGTTAATGAAAATTTTAAAGTGAGAATGAAAGGGATAAATTTGTATTATTCATTTTTTTAAATAATTCCTTTTAAATGTGATTTTTCATCGTTTACATGCCTTTTTGCACCTTCCTAATTTAGCTTGAATAAACGCCTTTTGATGCCTATTTTCATAAATATAAATGCCTTTTTGCTTACGTGTATTTGGTAAAATAAATGCCTGGACGTCAGGTCACATGACATACCACAGCACGGGAGAACAGTCAAAGTCACTTACACGCTGCCGGTACTGTTGCTATTTACTTACCTCGCCGCAACAGTGTCTGTTTTTTACTAAATAATCTGGCGAGTGCGTCTTGTTTCTACATCATCTGCTTCATTATTACCCTCACAATCATTTTCGTCATTAAAAAGTTAATAAATAATATTAATGTCTGAACGTCCCACACATAAACATTGGGTGAAAATAGTTTCAAACTATAACTCATTTGCCACTGCGTTTTACGCTAGGTACATGGTAAAAACTCATTTCTGAGAATATATAAATATTCATATCCTCGTAAGCGTTTAATAATATTATACAGACTTATACTTGTGTGCGCATTAATTGCACAGAACATTAAAATAATTTAATTTAATTTTTTCATAGATTTGAAAAGGTGGACAATTCTGTCAACTACGATTAGAGGTAAATCTTTTAAAAATATAGGAAAGAAACCGGGCCGGGTCCCCAATTTGTTTTCGAATACTTTTAAAACCAATTTGCTGTACAACTGACTCAAAATATATGCATACCTTGCTTAGTTATTCGCACAAATGTTATATGCTATTTCAAATTATTGGCCAAGTAGTTTAAGAATAAAATAACGTTTTTCGCAAACATTACATTTTGTGGATTTAAAAAAGAGGTTTTCTAATATGAGCTCCTCGGAAAAGTTTTAAGAAATGGGTAAAAATAAACGAAACAACTACAAATAGATTGAACTCAGTATAATCTTACAAAAATACAAGTCTAACATCTTATACATAAGAAATGGTCACATATGTCTTGTACATATACTATGTGATCAAAAGTATCCGGACACGTCCAAAACGGTGTGGTCGTGTTTTTCAAGGAGGAGGCTTACATCCCTTGTTGTTTACTGTGGCACTATCACGGCAAAGGACAACGTTGATGTTTTAAACACCTTCTTGCCCCCTACTGTTGAAGAGCAATTGGGGATGGCCATTGCATCTTTCAACACGATCGAGCACCTATTCATACTGCAAGGCCTGTGTCGTTGTTGGTTACACGACAATAACATCCCTGTAATGGACTGGCCTGTACGGAGTGCTGACTTGAATCCTATCGAACACCTTTGTGATGTTTTGGAACGCCGACTTCGTACCTGGCCTCACCGACCTACATCGATACCTCTCCTCAGTGCAGCAATCCGTGAAGAATGGGCTGCCATTCCCCATGAAACCTTCCAGCACCTGATTGAAAGTATGCCTGCGAGAGTGGACGCTGTCATCAAGCCTAAGAGTGGTCCAACACCCTATTGAATTCCAACATTACCGATGGAGGGTGCTACGAACTGGTAAGTCATTTTCAGACTCGTGTCCGGATACTTTTGATCACGTAGTGTAGTCTATATATTCACGTGTAACAAAAATCACATATGTAAGCAAATTTTTCTACCCCCAGCACATTCTACTTAATCTCACAGTGAACACATTAGACACATAATTCTCCTACAGACCTCTCAGAATTTTACCCTGCAAAACGTGAACCCTGCATCTTCATAACCAAGGAAGGAATACTCGTATATCCCTGGTAGAACTTCCCATGCGGACGAGCCAGAAGACCTGTCGTTCGATTCCCCTCCGGAATATTCCTTTTTCGTTCTGTTTATCTTAAAAATTCTCTTAAATATATCTGTTTTTGACTTTTCTGGGATTAAATAATGATAATGTTTCTTGACCTTTTTGTTCTTCCTGCCCTCTCTTAACCGATTGGCTCCAGAGTATGCTCTTGGTTTTTATTAGCCTCCGAAGGTACAAGAGGTGTAAAATACCTTATTTGGTTTCATTCTACAACACGAAAAATTGAGGTATGCGTTAGAAACGTTTGGGAAACTCGGGTTCGACACCAGCGTGTTTATATTCCAATTTCCAATAACAATTTTACGAGGCAAGTAAAATAAATTACATTACCACACATCAATAGCTTTTAATGTCCGCTTCAAAGTAATGAAATGGTTAGTAGATGAAGTATCGATATCAGACTGTTGAGAATAAGCACTTGAAAAAACTTTGCTTTTCACTGTTCCCACTTATGGCCGACTGTCCGGCAACAAATGAAGATAAAGTCACTATCGCTTGACTCGGGTGCGTTCTATCAAAGAACTACAATTTTAGTACGTTTCCAATAGGAACTCAACAGAGCAGCAAATCAAGGGCTCGCATTAGGAAGCGGGCTCCGGTTTAGGTACTTTCCTTAAGGTTCAAAATAACCTCAATTTGCAGATAATGTCCCAGGAAAGGCATATAATAGCTAGAGTCCTATAATGACTCAAGAAACATAATATTTATCATTGTCAGAATAGATGTGTTTCTTCTCTTTGCGTCCGCTGTTGTATGTGTTTTGTCGAGTGCTGTTCAAGCGATATATTAAGATACTCCTGTAAGACATTTCTAGTGCGGGTGTAAATGTTATCAATGACAGTCTCTTAGGAGGAGGGGAAGGAATGTCTCCCTAACTTTTGTCTTCCTCCGGATGTTCTTCTCTTTCTCTCTGTCTGTACCTGTCTGTCTCTATCTCTTTTTTGTATGTCTCTGTCTGTCTGACTGTCTGTCTGCCTCTGTTTCTCTGACTGTCGTTCTGTCGGTCTTTCTGTCTATCCCTGCCTCTGTATCTCTCCCTGCGTCTCGGGTTCTATTTCTCACTCTTTCTCTCTCTCTTTCTGTCTGTTATTCTGTCACTCTCTGTCCCTCTCTCTGTCTCTGCCTCTGTCTCTCTGTCTCTCCCTCTCTCTCTTTCTCTCTGTCCCTCTCTCTGTCTCTCCCTCTCTCTTTCTCTCTCTCTTTCTCTCTCTTTCTCTCTCTTTCTCTCTCTTTCTCTCTGTCTCTCTCTCTCTGTCTCTCCCTCTGTCACGCCGCCAATCCTGCCCTCCTCGACCTCGCCCTGCGTCACACGGTAACGCCCAGCAACAATGAAATCCACGTGGAGCTCGGTTTGAATGGAAAATGAATTATAAATAAGCGCAATCAATTAGTTACAACAAAATTAACAGAACAAAAACCTTCTGTGTGAAAAAATACGTAGATGTACCATCCTTCATGGAAATCAGGCACACATCATCCATTGCATCGCTGCTGGACTCTGGCGGAATACATTAGGAATCTGTCTCTTAGAGACTGGTGAAAAATAATGATCATGGGGCAACTATTACCAGCATTTATTTAAATTATTTTATTTTCCCGTAATTGTGTAATTGCTATTAATGCGTTACCACGAAACTTTGTGCAAGAGCACTGCGTCAAATTCTGAAGCAACACCTGCTAAAATAATTTCGTATCTACACTCATACATCCTTTTGCTGTAATCTGATTTTCGGACTGCATGTCGTTGAATTCATTTTCATTAGTTAATATATTTTTATTATACTATATATATATATGTATATATATATATATATATATAATAGTTAGTATATTATACCTGAGAGAGAGAGAAGGAGAGGGAGAGAGAGAGATGGGCGGCTGTGAATGGGTTATTAAACTGATGCGTGTTTCGAGTCCAAGCGGTGGCAGGACATTCGTCACTAAGCTACATAGCTAGGTCGAATTCAGCGTGCCCGGCTTGGAGGAGAATTCTATGACCGGCTGCTTTGATAGGTAGTTTTTCTTGACTTGTGACGTCATATCAGTCGCCTTGTACAAACGTGACAAAATATTTGCCAAGTGTATTTCATGCACATGAAATGCACGAGGAAGTAGTTTGCGGCAGCGGGCAGCGCTGGTAAGAAGGGGCGCCGGGCTGAACAATGGCAAACCTAGGGAGCGGAAGGGAAGGGGTGCCGGGTCGTGGGTGGCCACTTGTGAACCCCTTTTACCACTCGGGACAAACGTGTGAACCCCGTAGACTTGCTGGCTGTCGTAACGCGTCGGCGGAAACAGCGAGATGACGCAGTTCCGTCAGCCGGCCCACAAAGTAATATAAGCGGACCCCGGACCTAAACTCCTTCTTTTGATTCGTCTGGGTGCGTCGGTAGGAAGTCGTGTGGGTTGTGCGCGGCGCTGAATTTCAATCCATAGGCTACTCAGGCAGGGAACTGAAGCTGGCGTGCTACGTCGAGACGCCAGCGTTGGTGGTGACTAGGAACATTCCTTCTGGTAACGGGTCAATTTTGTTTATTGTAATTATTGTAATTGTTATTGTTCAGGTGTTGGAGCATATTTCAAATAAATAGTCAATAAATTACAAACAGGTCACGTCTGTGATTTATTGCCCCGGCAAAGACACCACAGTCTCAATACCAGGCGAATTCCAGAACAGTACCCTAACAAAAGGGCCAGGGGCCGCGTGCGATCTTTCCTTCCTCTTCCTTCTCATATCCTCTTACTAGTAGGTACTTAAACGTACGTGCACAACTCAACCACGTATTTCGGGAAACCAGTTGGAAGCTTCGAGCCTGCCCCGACTGGAGCGGTCCCAGTGCCAAACGGCATGCTAGAATAGTTTGTTTCCCAGAGGGCGCTGCTTTGACTGCAAAAAAACGTTGCTTCAAAGATGGAGGCGCTTCAGCCCCTCTATGTAGTATCAGAAATACACGTCACTATTGTGACGTTCAAGCTTCCGATTGGATGAAACTGTGAACTACTAATACCTGTCAGGGGTAGAGTAGTATAGAATACTTTGTTTCCCAGAGGGCGCTGCTTTGACTGCAAAAAAACATTGCTTCAAAGATGGAGGCGCTTCAGCCCCTCTATGTAGTATCAGAAACGGACATCACTATTGTGACGTTGAATATACGGATTGGATGAAACCGTGAATAACTCATACTTGTCAGGGGCGGAGTTGCATAAATCGCAGTATAAAATAATTTCTTTCCCAGAGGGCACTGCATTGACTGCAAAAAACACTGCTTCAATTTGCTTCAAAGATGGTGGCGGTTCAGTCACTCTATGTAGATTATTCTAGCTCTTTGGGTCTTCCGCTGTGTACAACTGTTTTATAAAATCTCCAAATAATCGTTTACTGAGCTGATCGGAGCATAATGGTCAGTTCGATGTTTGTGAACTTCCTGACACTTCACGCCACTGGGCAGTTTCGTAAACAATGTTTGAGAAGAAACTACCTTCATAGTAAAGTGTTGAATACTCTTTTTATAATTTATAATTTTACACCTAGGTACTAAACTCACATACTCGTATTCACGCATACGTTTTGATTTTTTCTTCTTTTGTTGTTGTTTTTTTCTGCACTTGGCGCGTATACAGGCCATGGCCTACCAGCGACGTCCGGCCTCATGGTCGTTGGTAAAGGGGGTCCGTTAGGTTAGCACGAAGACATCCACGTATTCTGGTCTTCTGATGTGAATGAGAAGTGAGTTATCTCATCGTCACACAGCAACATATACAGAGACATTGCAAAGAAAACGCACATTATAATCTTGTCTCACCGGGAATCGAACCTGCTCGCGTCAGGTATAGCGAGAACGCTGACCAATGAAATAATAATTACTACATAATTAAATATAGTAAATAAAAGGTGTTGTCTGGTGTCAAAAAGTAATTTTGCTAATGATCGTTTCGATAGCGTAGCGATCATCCTTAGAGCAAAAATTAGAATTACCGAAATAAAATTGCATTAATACATGAATTATAAAAAAAATATGTATAAGTTATTAGAAAATATTATATACAAAATGTAGACATTGCATGCCAGATGCGTAAGCAAACTCGGTCGTACATACCTTGCAGTTTTCGGGCCGAAAACAAAGTTTTGCGGTTTCAATGTTTGAATTTTAGCTCTGAGGATGATCGCTATGCGACCGAAACGATCATTAGCAAAATAATTTTTTGATACCAGACAACACCTTTAATTTACCATTTTTTATTATTAGAAGGTATCTACCTCACCAGAGATCTAATTAACTTCATACATACGTACTCATTCACTTTTATTCACGCAAAAGTTTAGTGAAGTCAGGAGCTCGTGTATTTATTCTCATGAAGAACAACAATGGAAGAACAGGTGATCACGAAAAAACAAATGAGAGGAGACGAATGTATTGAAATAATAAATCGTTTTATTTTAAATTAATTTTAATAATCATAGACATTGTAATTCTTTACAACACATGGGGGGGGGAATTAAAATATAACATTCCGAAATGGACTAATAATTTCTAGAGTTGAATTACTTAATAATGTGAATGTGTTCAGTATATCAAATAACTCGCGTCAGCATCAGTTAAAGTTTTGTCCCCACTTTTTATATCTTCCTCAAAGCTTATATTCTGTTTTTTGAAATGTGATTTGAAACAAAACAAAATATAAGCTTTAGTGTAACGATTAGTTTCAATAATTAGGTTCCGCAAATCATTCATCTTTCTAAACACAAAAGCTTTCAGAGTGTATCTGCTTTTGTCAAGATGGGTCGTGGACAAACGTAAGTAATTAATGAGTCCAGCATCTACAGGGATTATTTCAAAATTTAATTGTTTAAAAGTCAGGATACGTTTCAATCGTATAATACAAATTTCAAACTCGTGCCCAACATAATGGTATTTACAGCGTAACGATAAAAGGTTTCAAAATGGCATGCCCAACATGGAGCTGCCTTTAGCATAAAGATGTATATTTAAGCATAAACAGAAACCTTTTTCAAACGAATAAGTGTTTTATTTACTAATTCCATTCTAATCAGAATAGAATAATGAACAGAATAAAATAGAATAGAAACAGAATAGAACATTCACTTTTTTGTGCTCCAGGGATATTGTTCAAATTTTCATAAAAATGGCTCAATAGATTTTGATTTAATTTTGTTGTTGGATAGAGTAAGAGACGTTTAAGAAAAAGGTTCATGTTTCATGGTCGTTGAAACCTGATTTTTCGAAAATTTCGAAAGTTCGACATTTTTTTCGCTGCCTTCCTAAAACTAGAGTTATTGAGATAGAAATTTTTCCCTTAATCAATTCTGTTTCTTAAAGACAGATTTTAAAAAAGGTAGAATTTTGTGAAAATTTGAGTTACTTTCACGTAATTGTGCGTGAAGTACGGGCGAGAAAGTATCCTTACCTGCTGTTTTATCTCCACTAGTTTCATTTTCCAGTGCTGTATATGAAATCTTCAGTGTGGAGTGGAAATTGCACGACTCTCTGTGTTTCGCTTAGAAACAGCATTATCACTACCTCTGCATCTACTATGACCGGACGACCCTAGGTTTTGAGAGCCTTCGTTGGGATCTTGCATCAACTTTGACCGGACGATCCTAGGTTTTGAGAATAAGAGAGAGATTCCTCGCTGCCACTATGTGCGCGTTTGTGGCTGCGATTACACCCGAGCAATCACAAGCTTCGGACTGCAAAGGTTTTTTTGGCGCGATAGCTTTTGAAAAATGGAATTTATAATAAAATTTATCAATAAAAAAATTTTTAATAACCGACAAATCTCTTATGCCTTTGGCCAGTTTGTAGGGAAAGATAAAGGACGGTGATTACAGCCCGCAATGTACTTCAGGAAAGCTTGCTGAAACTAATTTTCCTATAAGAAGAAAACACCACCAGCAAACAAACAACTTCAAAAAACAATAATTTATGTAATTTACAGACCGAAAACAAAATGAAACAATTCGATACAAAAATAACACACTCTGAAATATTTTATTTACCCAAGGCTTTTTTTCCAGCGATGTTACGCTTCTAACGCTTCCTGTATGGTCATCATACTCGACCTCCCGTAATATTGTTATGTATATATTTTTTCGTATTACTCCACTTAAATTCTGCTAGTCAATTGTTTATAAAAACATCTACCACCCGGATACCTTTTGCCACATTACGGCATCTTACAACAGGGGTGCTGCGTATTTCGCACACTGTCTGGTATGATGCGGAGAGCTCTCAGATCTCTGAAATGCAAGTCATGCGAGCCACTTTTCAATAAAAGTTATATTCCCTGCGCTTGGTTATTCGGGCAATGAGCCGCTGCTTCGGGTGCAATTGTACTGACGTTTCCCATTTGCTGAGGGTTCTTAGAGGCATCTTTTTTTTCCGGTAAGATCTGCAAACTTCTATTAACTATAGTATACTCTGAAGCGCCCATACACAAATGCCGGAAACGCCCATACAATTGACCGAGACGCGTCATGCCGCGGAAGCCCGAATGCTTTGACTCCCGGGCCGGAAAGCCCTATGAACCATTTAATTTTCCTCTGCCAGCGCAATTTGATGCCATTGGACACCTTCGATTCCAGTGATCAATGCTTGCTATGCATGTGCTTCCTTCTTTCTACGCATTCCCGGACAGTCTTCATGTTAGGCTTTCCTGGAAAGAGCTAAAAAGTGGTTTATGAGTACACAAAGGGACTAAAAACTACGTCAGAAATTTGTCCTTAAACGTACAACTATTTGCAAGAAGCTTTACTTTTCATTATCGCGGGGCATTAATGACAAATGAATAACATAGACATTTTAGAATTTATAGATGCTCACCTGCCTCAGATCAAATATACATATACCTGGATTTTAGCCAAGAATGTTTCATAACCACTAATGCTGTGTAACCACAAACGGGACTACGACCAGGAAAAATTGGTCTCTAAATAAAATTAAAACCATCTGTCAAGGTGCTACTTTCATTATGCGGCACCTACACACGAAAATACAAATTAAACCACTTTAGAAATTTATAGATGCACACCTGTATCGGATCAAATTTACCGTTGTCCACCGGAGTTCAGGCAAAATTTCATTAGACAACCATAAGTTCCAGGCCAGCCATTTGTTACGGACGTCCGCTCGCAAACCAATGCTCCATCATGTCCATGTTAGCAGTATAAACCGGCGCTCAGCGTAGCAGAGTGCAGTCAGCGCTGCTACCCGCAAGTAGAGTGTACTACATTATATAGTGTTTGACTACGCAGCGGTTAGTGAATACGCAGAATTCTCTCTCCTGTATAGGAAATCTACGACTACTCGACAGTGAATTTCGTACATCATCTTGGTTGAAGGCCGATTTGATTTTTCCTCGGAACAATTTCTATTTGAAACTTGGCGTTACGTCCGCGTGGTATAATGAGTTTTCCTGTACCTGTAGTGACGATTGTCAATACACCTCTTTGCTTTTTATATGGAAACGTACGTGTTTTGCCCATAGCACCTGTAATTCCATATTTTCACGCGCTTTTATTAAATAAAATTTCTTCTTTTAACCAATCACACATCTGTGTCTGTTACAAGAGGTTTGCGGGAGGCTTTTACTTTGCACGTTTGTGCTGAAATCAGCTCTGCGCGCACGCCTGGCCATTGGCACGCATTCGGAAAAAACCCTTCGAGGTCTAGCAGGGAACGCCGAAGAATTATGTGATAACGCACCGCGTTTTGTTCCAGCCCCAGAATACTACCCCCCCATTCCTAATCCAACTTAGTTGTAATTAAGAAAAAATTTAGTATAACGAGCGTTGTAGACACAATATCAATAATAACCACGATAAGGTTCGTTTTTCGTTGTAAATAGGAAACTATTTGCATTGAAAACGAACTACAAACATTTATATAAAATTCCTTGTGAAAATATACCAAACTCTCGAGCTCCTCTGCGTATCTAGCAATACCGATAGCTCAAGGGAAACGTGCGCGGAAACATAAAGAATCCGGAAAATAAAAACGTTTGGTGTCCAGGAGCTTCAAATTTTGAGAGCAGCGCAAAGAGGTTCTAAGTTCCGTAAGCATCGTATCATTTATCTTAACAATATATAGAATTAAAAGTCTACTTGACGGCTCACAGAGTTCACGAACAAACTGTATGCATAAAGTTGAATTTATATTTTAAGACAGTTTCCAATCCGCTAACTCAAAAGCCGAGTGCAACTCTCCCTCAATCTTCTATGTTTTTAATATCAAAATATTAAATATTAATTAATAATAATAATCAAATATAAGTTTTATTTTTTTTAATATTCAGAATATGCGGCGCTCTTGATGCGATGGAAGAGACATTGGGTGAATACCAGAAATTCGAAAGATAAAGCGAATGATACGATAGGATATATATAATCGCGTCTTACAACGCGCCTTCGGCCTAGCACACATCAGGATCCAAGTAAGCTAATTTGTCTGTAATATTTACCTATTAAATTAAAAATAAAATACTTCAAAATTCCAGGCACGACAACACCAGAATGAAACCACACAACGTAGTGATAGAAACCATCAC
The DNA here is from genome assembly GCA_017312745.1 of Gryllus bimaculatus. Lineage (NCBI taxonomy): Eukaryota > Metazoa > Arthropoda > Insecta > Orthoptera > Gryllidae > Gryllus > Gryllus bimaculatus. The sequence continues at coordinate 3,055,099 of BOPP01000154.1, forward strand.
AAGGAATACGGATCTACAGGAACTGAATTGTATAAATTACTGTCAGGTTCAACGTAAATCCACTGTGAAGAAAGGGCAAACGTTCGAATCGCACCACTGGTTAAATTCATATTTTCTTAAAACTTTATATTTCCTGCTTTCGCAACACATCTCTTAGACCTTCTTCGGGTCATTCATGCATTATAAATTGTTAGTTGAATACATAATAAATAAAAGTATTGTCAGGTATCAATATTTTAATTCAGCTTTTAACTCAGCTTGATCTGACAATATTTTATCATTTATCATAATTAAAAGGTATCTACCCACCCTCACAACAATTCAATTTAAAAATTGCTAAGTTGTTGTTATTATATTATTATTATAATTTATTATATTATTATTTATTTATTATTATTATTATTGGGATTATTATTATTATGTGCAGTGAGCATAGGACGTTGTGTAACTTGAGAAAAAGGGGTTGACTAGAAAGACATTACAGCTCACTGTATCGCAGTTGCGATTTGGTGATGAGTGTTGTTAAGTAGTAGTGAGTGTTCTATGAAAAGATTGCAGCCGTTAAATGTTCATGTATTTTGTAAAGTTTGTTGAGTTTGAGGTAAGTTAGCTTGTTTAATTTCTGTAATTTAAGTTAGCGTATTCTGCCACCAAGTTCCTATCACTTTATCGGCAGAATTATTAATAGTAATCTCAAAAAAATAATTAAATCTAATCTTTCAATAAGTTTTTGCTGTCTCATCCGTCCAGCAAGTTAAGTCAATGCATTTGTTATCTTCTACCAGAAAGGTCGATTACAAACAATTCCCTACGTTACATTATTATAGCTTCGTGTTTATTATATAAAAAACAGGGAAGTTGTAACTTTTTCTAAAAAAAACATTTCAAATATAGGATTCATTCGGGATGGCACTTTAAAAATTTTTTCTCCAAGATCTTCAGAAAGAAACGTGCACACAAAATAGGGAGATACCACTTTGAGTACCTTGAAAACTATTTGTAACTAAATATTGTGAAAGTCCTTATTGCTCAAAATTTCTCAAGCATGAGAAAATAACCACTCACATGTTACAAAGCAGGAAACGCACTTCGATTTACTTTTATTTGCCGTTTTCTGCAAACGGCTAAGTACATAATGAAAGTACTTTATTCGCAGAAGGTAATCTGGGCAATACAAAAACATTTTTATGACTAGTAATGAAAACGATAAAATATTGTACTAGAAAATTATTCACTAGAACTGAAATAAAGTAGCATACAATCAGTTATTTATAATATTACATACGTTAAAGTAAACATATTACACAATTTTAAGTTCGAGTTCGTATACAGAATATTAATTCCAATCACGCATTCTAAATATTTTGCAACTTGTAAATAATTGTTTGAAGCAAGTACCCATTAAATATCATAATAAGCCAAATCCGTTTAAAATATGCTAAATTTATTAAGGTCTAGCGACGGAGAGGTAACGATGGATTGTCTGATAATCATTGAGAGTTGCACTGTTAAAGTCTCTTATTATGGTTCGTAAATCGGCTCGAAAAAAAATTGCCAACAAAAAAAATTTACATTTGATAAAAGTCGGTGTTCTTTCTCATAACATAATAAAGAATTTCTATACTAAATGACATTGTTCTAAAGTGAAAAGAAAAAAACTTATGACATTTCATAATTTAAAATACGCCGCCGCTGCGTCAATAGTCACGTTCTGTTATGTACGTCATTTTCTATGGCTGGCCTGGGTTGTTCCCATACAACATTGGTAGTGATTTCCCTCTTTCAGGTATTCTCTCCTCCAGAGAGACACCGGTGTCAGCAGGTTTGTTCAACTCTAATCTCCCGTACCCGGGTCTTCTAATTGTATGTATGTAGTGCCTGAGTCCATTCGCCCCCGTAAATACAACAGCAGCCGGCCATCTCCTATCCAGCCTTGCGATTTATCAGCAATATTTCACAATCGCGACGCCCGGACCGCAAACAGGAAATGAGGAGACTGCCGACATTGACAGAACCAGGGAGGCTCTGGCGTGGTTACGCAATCGTGACAACAACGGGGGTAAAGAACGCAAAGAGTCTACTACTCACAATCCGACTGTGCAATCAGGAAATCCGAAGACCGTGTCCTTATCCATTCTGCAGCCCAAATTTTTGATAATGCTAGTAAAAAAAAGGATCTTGTGCAGCGTCACCGACCGCACTCCAGCGATTCATCCCTTCTCCTTATTGACACGCTGCCCCTCGGAGCACATTAATACATGTGGAGTACCTGCAAGTGCTCTCTATTTAGTTGTAAATTCAAGCAACCAATATGTATCGATACTGTTGAATAATTTATTTAGCGAATATCTTCTTGTTGTTCAAACAGTTTGTTCGTACCGATAGCCATGCCATACTTACTATCTAAACTCCTCGTACGACGTATGCGTGAGTAGGGAAAAGACGTATCATGGATTTAGGAAAGTGAAAAAAAAGACTATCACCCGGGTTATTGTTGTCCGCTTCGTTTTATTAGGGGTTTCTTCTCTCTTCCGGTTTTCGATCTTGCCTACTGAATCGGAGAAAACACGGAAACCTTATAGGCATATCAGAGTCAGCCACTGTATTAGATATTTTCTGTCTTATATAATCTATCTCGTATTTATTCATGGTAGTGTATAGAAAATTCCGTTATCAAGGGTTCAATAAGCTCTCTCCTAGGGATTTCGTTCCGGTTATAATTGAGCAAGATCCCATATCGAAGGCTCTCAATACCTATGGATCGTCCGGTCTTCTTATAGTTGATGCATATATTCTCCAAACGAATGGTCTTCAAAACCTATGGTCTGTCTCGGTTCTAAGTTGATGCATAAGATCCAACGAAGGCTCTCAA